>VDFB02053030.1:0-60749 GCA_007258455.2 Sequoia sempervirens
GCATTGATGTCAAAATGACTGAGGCAAATCTATGACAGCATTTTTATGAAGAACATGCCTCATTGGATTGATGACCAACCTCCATATGTATGATAAAGACTCAATCATGATCAAAATTGGTCAAGAGGAAGCAGTGCCTGTGTGAACATTGCAAAGAGTAATAAGGAGCGTGATGTACATCTAGTTTTATTTGAAACTATGCTGTGTATGAAATCTATATACAAGAGCAAAGGAATCTGAGTCATGACATATTTAGAGAAACTTAGTCATTTATAGATTTGAAGAGATTGATTTTAGAAAGGCTTTGGTAGAGCATTTTCAAAATTCTGGGCAATTCGAATTCATATGATAGAGACAACTTATTGCTCGGAAAGTTTGTTGTAATGGAGATATAGACAAAGTCATTAAAGACAAACTGAGTGATGTGGCACACAAAACAAAATTGATAGGAGCACTTTATAATTCTGAATAAAGACAAATTCAGGAGTGCCGCGATTTATTAGGAATGTGCTTCAGATTTCCAGAATTAAGAATGCTTCAGATTTATTAATAAAAAACAGAGGATGCTTAAAACAAGTCCCACAATTTCCTAAAAAGAAATGATTCAAAATCTGAAGTAATACATTATCTAATTAAACTTCAAGATTCACTAATAAACAACAAAAAAAGGTCAAGTGAAATGGTGCGACTCCATTCAGAATTATAGACAAAAAGATACGATTTTCTTTAATAGGACAAAAGGTGAATAAGACAAAATTAAAAAGCACACATAAGACAAAAACAAGAAAAGACAAAAAGGTGCCCAGATAAGAAGTTATAAAGGCAGCGATTAAAGTTAAAGATAGTGTGAAGAATTAACTAAGAGTTGCGATCTTTGGACAAGCGGTTTGTTTTTAGGGACAGCTCTATTGAATGTGGCTATTCATTCTACCAAGAACATATATATGATCAGATTGTGATAAGTGTAGTTGTGTGTGTATAATTGCAATATCTTAAAGCACAAGTGTTGTGTGTAGAAAAACGTATATCATCTGAAGAATGCAGAGAAGGTGATTGAATAAAGATTTTCTGAGTTGAGTGAAATGAATATAATCTGAAGATTTGAGGTGTGGAATTTATTGAATATGATCCAGGTTAATGGAGGGAATTGAGCAGATTAAGACGCATCGATTGAATATTTTTCTGAGTGAAGAGTTTTGATCAGTAGACGTTGAAGTTAAAGAAGATCCTTGTGTGGATGGAAGAGTAAAATCAAAATACAGTAAGTGTGGTGTGAGAATAAAAGATAAATCAATAAAGTGGTGAAATGTACAAACACCAGTGAGTGTAAAAAAAATCAAAGAATATAAGATCTGCAGATGAGAATTTAGAGAAGATGTACAGCAGACTTGGAGTAGACTTGGTGTGTGAAATAAAAGGAAGATCATGAATCAAAACACATATAAGTAAATGCAGTCCATTTGAGAGCAGACCTTTCACATGACAGCAGATTCATGAATAATACATATTGCAGATTTGTGAAGGGATTGTAAAGGGTGTTTGAGCAGATCTATGAAGAGCTCATTGCAGATTGAGAAGAAAGTTGTGAAGACAATTCAAAGACAGTACAAGAGGAGTTTATGCAGATTTTATGAAGGAGATTGAAGTGAAAATAATGCAGATCTGGTGAAGTAGATAGCATCATCATGAAGTAAATTTTTATGTGAAAAGGAAAGTTGTGAACAAGATATATTTTGATATCATTCAAGGAGGATAATTTCAAGAAGATTGTAAAGTCCATCATCTGTTGAAGAAGCAACATTGAAGGTGGAACACAATTCATTCAAGTTATTATTTTTGCTAAGTTGGTGCTTGGCAAGTGGGAGTTGGAGCTTCCGGTAGGTTGGTGCCTACGAACATTAGGGGTTTATGCTCCTTGTAGGTTGGTGCCTACTAAATCAGCATTAGGGGTTGAAGCTCCTTGTAGGTTGGTGCCTACTAAATCAAGATTAAGGGTTGGTGCTCTTTGTAGGTTGGTGCCTACTAAACTACTTATTTGGTGATTCAAGTAGGTTGGTGCCTATATTCATTGTAAAAGTTTTTATAATTCATAAAGTACATTGTTTGTACCGTGGTTTTCTCCCGTAAGGGTTTCCACGTAAAATCTTGGTGTCAACTTGTTCATATTGAGATACTCTTGCATAGTTGATTTATATTAGAGTTTGAAGTTAATAAGAGTTAAGAGGGAAAAAGTTAGTTGATATACTGATTCACCCCCCCGCCCCCTCTCAGTATATCTTTGTGCTTTCTTGAGACACCTATGCTATCTACTAGCAGACCCTTCACAAAATCCTTGGAAACATCAAGCACACAAAAGAACCACACCCATTGCACAGGATTTATGCATTGCTGCTGCTGGCCGCGTTGTCCTTCTTGGGCTTGGTTACGTTTAGACTAACTGGATAGTCTCCGCTGTAGGCACTATGAGCAGGATGATTTGTTCGCTCCACCAAGCTCCTGGTATCATTCTCTATCCATTCTTCACTTGTACCCAGCTCCGAGTCCTCCTCATTCGATGGCCACCTTTCCTTGTCGAGTCCTTCCGCCACCGCAAAAGCCTTCACCCAACCCTACGGGCGGTTCTTGAGAATGTCCACCGCATGCAGAAGGAAGTCAATACACTTGTCAATCTCACCCTAGCAATTTTTGAGTGGTGCGTGGTCGAGTGAGTGAACCATAGGGAATTTTGGAACTGTCAATTCAGTACCCCTAGCCTGGTAGTAGTGCTTCGACGGTGGGGTGAGGAAGTTGGCCTCGATGTTGCCCAGTGCCGTGTCAATGTTCTCCAACAATGATTGTTGGAAAATCATTTGGCAAATCTTCTTCCCTTGAGCTTTCGACACCCCCATATACACGAGCAACGTTAGGAACATGGCGGTGATCTCTGAATTCGCCCTGAGCTTGTGGGTTGCCTTCAGAAATTTCGGACCCAAGATCCCCTTAATCGCCCGAAGCACCAGTGGGTGCGTGGACACCATTATTCCCTTCAACTGTTTCTCAGTGATTTCGCCATAGAATGCATTCTGCAGCTTCGTGGAATTCAAGAATAGTAGTGTCTCCATCGCCTGTTAGAAAGCGACGTGAGCACATAGCCAAATTGGGAAAAATGAAAGCAACAACCCCTATTTTAAGTAAATCCCCACGTAGCCATATGGAGACCGTACCATGTTGCATAGCCATCTTGTCCTGGCAATCGCAAAGCACAAATCTTTTTGTGATCCTATCTCAAACTCCCCCACACGAACGAGCCAAAAGTATAAATGATAAGTACTGCAGCCATCATTTCCCCTGTCACACACTTTAATGCATCCTCAAGGTCGATGCACAACTCCTTAGCTGTGTATGGCGTTAGCCTGTGCGTCAGCAAGGCCCTGAGTACTTTCTGTCATTGCTTTTTCCAACCTGTTAGCCACCCCATTCCCTTCTCTGTATACGTGGCTCACACAGTATGCTTCGAATCTAGTCATCATGTCGCTAATGGGTTGGAGCCAATGATTGAGCTTCCAACATGGCGTTGAGCTGAGTCGGATTGCATTTATTGTGTTGAGCGAATCTCCCTCCAAATGTAGCCGTTTTACACCAATTTCTAGCCCCAATTGCAAACCGAGCAATGCCACCCTGATCTCTGCTTCATTGTTTGTGCGTATTCCTAAGGCGATTGATTTGTCAGCTAGCACATTACCTTGGCGGTCCCGTGCTACACATCCAGCTCCGCATGGCCCTGGGTTGCCCATAGAAGCGCCATCGAAGTTCACCTTGATCCATCCCTCCTTTGGGGGCAGCCATTTGACATCCGAACGCTTGCTTGAGTTCTGGCCGGAGCTCGCATTCCCACCTACTTTTGGGATTTTTAACCCATTGAAGGATTTTGAGATTTTGCCATCCCAACTTGAGAATATTGCTTTATTGAGTGATTTGCCCCGTGCTGCTTCATTAACCAATTTTGTGACTGCCCCTTCGATTTTTGCACATAGCCTCTCGTGCTCCATTTCTTTCCCTTGGAAAATCCTCTGATTGTGCTCTTTCCAAATCTCCCATATAATGGCTGAAAGCATGATTTCTGATATGCTTCCAAACACAGACTTCTTGTTTGGAAGAGGCCACATATTGAACCACCCCACAATGTCCTTCGATGCAAGGCTTTGGTAATTTAGTTTGGCCATGAAGAACTTCAAACAGTTGTCCACGTATGGGCAGGTCAGTAAGATGTGGCCTGCAGACTCGTCATTTTTGCAAAGAACACACCTTCCAGGGCCCTGAATCCCGAAGGTGGCAAGCTTGTCTTCAGTCAGGATCCTTTTTTGCATGGCCAGCCAGGAAAATACCCCAGCTTTTGGGAGGCAATTGTTGCCCCAAATGAGCTTGCAGGGCCAATTTGTCTTGCAATCGCCAATTCTTTGATATTGTAGCCCAGATTAACCTTGTATTCCCTGTTCCTTGAGCCACACCATCTGATTTCATCCACCTGTTTAGAGGGGGAAGGATTCCTATTTTTTAAGATCTCAGCTAGCGCCATTTTTTGGTCATCGGGGGTAGCAATGTCATGCAAGGGGTGCCATTCCCATTGTCGAATCCCATTTTGTCATATTGTCCTCCCATAATTGTACACCTTTGTGCCCCAAACTCTGGATGTCTCGGTTCTGATGTCTTCCAAATTGGGATACTTAGCAATTGACTTTTGCCCACTCCAGGAGTCTCCCTAGAAAGCTACACTTTGCCCGTTTCTTACTTCCCAAGTGACATGTTTGGTGATGATGTCTCTACATTCCAGTATGTAGTTCCAGATTACCGAACCCTTCAGGGGGTTTGCGGTTGTTAATATGCGAGTTGGGCAATCAGAGTCCAAGTATTTCCTCTTGAGCACTCTAACCCATCTTTGATTTCCTTTTGCATACATGCCCCAAACTAGCTTTTCCCCCATGGCAAAGTTCATTAGTGTGATTTGCTTCAGTCCTGCCCCCCCAGCCAACTTAGGGGTGCACGCTTTTTCCCATGCTACTAAGGGGAATTTTTGTTGCTCTGTAGTTATACTCCAAAAAAATTTCCTAAATATCTGGTTGAGGCTTTCTTCAATTGCCTTTGGGACTTTGAGGCAGGCCATAGAATAGATCAGGATGGCTGAGAGGACCGCTTTGACCAATTGGAGTCTTCCAGCTAAGGAGAGGCATTTCCCCTTCCACGATTCCAATCTATTCTTGTAGCTGTTGACCAAACTTTCCCAGTAGTTCCTTTTGTTGGGACCGACAAAGAGAGGCATCCCCAAGAGGCGTCTAGGGAAATTTGCCAATTTCAATGCCAAAATCCTAGCCAGGTCGTGCTGGAGGCTTGGTTGGGTGTTGAGGAAAAATACCTCCGATTTCCTCCAGTTTATACTTTGCCTTGTTGCCCGACTGTATTCATCCAGAAAATTTCTGATTGTTCTTGCCTCCTTTCTGCTTGCAACACCAAACGAAATTGTATCATCAACAAATTGCAAGTGTGTTGTCGTGTCCAAATCATTTGCCACCGATACCCCTTGCCACTTGCCTTCACTTTTCAGAGCATTGATACCTCTCCCCAAGGCCTCAGCCATGATGATGAAAAGAAATGGCGAGATTGGGTCCCCTTGTCTTAATCCCCTAGTGGAAGCGAAGAAGCCATGAGCAGAGGCGTTTACTAGCATCGAGAATTTAGCAGTTGAGATGTAGTTCATTATCCAGCTAATCCAATCTTCATTGAAACCAAATTTCTTTAACACCTCCGACAGGAACTGCCTATCCACCAGGTCATAGGCTTTAAGTATGTCGAGCTTAAGGACCATGCATGCTTCTCTTGACTTCCTTGCAGAGTGTAAAGTTTCATGTGAAATGATGATGCCTTCCACTATCGAGCGCCCGGGGGCAAAATCACTCTGCTCTTCTAATATGACTGTTTTTAACACCTCCTTGAGCCTATTAGCAATGATTTTTGTTACTATCTTGTAGATTGTGTTGTAGAGGGCAATTGGTCTGAAATCACCCATGGTCTGTGGATCCTTCCTCTTGGGGATTAAAGCTAGAAATGTGTGGTTGATTGTGTTAAATTTAAGATCAGATTTGCATGCACAGAAAATAATTCAAAATCAGACAACAATAACACAGCAGATACCCTGGGAAAACCCTCCTCTTGAGGGAGAAAAACCCAGCAACAAAGATCTCTCTTATATTTATAAATGGTGGCAACAATTCTCTTTACAATGAGGCCTAACACAAAGCCAATATTCAGCACCTGTGCAAGATGCAAGAACAGAAATACAAACTGACTCTCATTCAGATTCAAATTCGGCCTTAGATGAAATCACAGTCTGCTCTTGAACAATTTGCAATCTGAACTGGAACAATCTGCAATCTGAACTTGAAGCTCTTGAAGGAATTTACTTCACAGATCGCACTTGACTGATATTGCTCTTCATAGTTTGCACTTGACTGAATTTGCTCTTCACAGTTCGCACTTGACTGAAATCGCACTTCAACAGGATTCGGACTTGTAGAATTTGCTCTTGATAATATTCGATATCTCTAATAAGAAATTCGCACTAGATGGTAATTCGCACTTTCTTGATGATTTTACAAAGGAAGGATGAACCTTGTATATATACAAATTAGAGAGGTCGCACCTCTTCATATCATAAGGTCGGCCAGAATAAGTATTAATTACAAATCATAAAGAATGTCGGCCAGAATACAATATTAATTTCAAATCATAAAGAATGTCGGCCTCAAGTGAAATCGTAATGTTGCCAAGAGAGGCGCTCAAAATAGATGACTCTTATAAATAGCCGATAGGCTACATTTATTATGTCTACACTCGTGGCTGGAAGGATGAACCCGAAGCTGCTCAAACCATTAACACTCCCTCTCAGCTAGGGAGAGAACTTCCAGCTGCTCAAGACAAATCAACATGATGTTAGAAATCGCCTCAATACGATATCCACCATAAAGGCAACAACCATGCTATGGTGTGTACAAGTGTTCATCACTTGCGTGATGTTGTCACCTCAACGTGACATTCACAAGTACAAGATATGTCATGGAGTCTCACACATTACATCCACCATGACTCAAGCTCAGAGGGTGGAAACAAGGGCTTACACCTCAAATTCCTCCGTCTCAGAGGAAATGCATTAACAAGGACTTGCACCTCAAATTCTTCCGTCTCAGAGGAAAATGTATTAACAAGGACTTGCACCTCAAATTCTTCCGTCTCAGAAGAAAATGTATTAACAAGGGCTTGCACCTCAA
Source organism: Sequoia sempervirens (assembly GCA_007258455.2). Classification (NCBI taxonomy): domain Eukaryota; kingdom Viridiplantae; phylum Streptophyta; class Pinopsida; order Cupressales; family Cupressaceae; genus Sequoia; species Sequoia sempervirens. The sequence continues at coordinate 7,299 of VDFB02053030.1, forward strand.
ATTCTTCCGTCTCAGAAGAAAATGCATTAACAAGGGCTTGCACCTCAAATTCTTCCGTCTCAGAAGAAAATGCATTAACAAAAGGACTTGCACCTCAAATTCTTCGTCTCGGAGAAAAATGTATTAACAAGGACTTGCACCTCAAATTCTTCCGTCTCAGAAGAAAATGTATTAACAAGGCTACACTGATACTGAGACTCTTACTCAGTCAAGGCTGAATTCTCCACCATACCAAGCTTATCTCGGAAGTACTCAAACTTTATCCTGGTGAGAGGCTTGGTGAGAATATTTGCCGTCTGCTCATCAGTGCTGATGTACCTTAACTATACAGCCTTCCTCAGTACCATATCTCTGATATAGTGGTACTTGATTTCAACATGCTTGGTTCTGTCATGAAACACAGGATTGACAGAAAGCTTCACAAAACTCTGATTATCACAATGAATGATAGTGGGCTCCATTGATTGTCCAAACAATCACGCAGAAGGGAGCTTCACAATGCTTACTTCTCGAGTTGCCATACAATTTTGCAATGTGCTTTCGACCTCTGGCATTACTCAATGCTCTGAGATGATTGCTTCCCTCTGCACGAGGGAAATCGCCGAGAACCCAAAGCGAAGCAACAACGGAGGGGTGCTCTTAGATCACGTGACACGCTTGCCCAATCATAATCAATGAAACCATGTAACTCCAAGTACGCATCGAAGTATACCTCAATCCATATCCAACTGTGCCACGCAAGTATCTCAGGATATGTTTAGTTGCAACAAGATGTATCTGTCTCAGATCACACATGAACTGACTAAGTGCACTCACTGCATAACAAATATTAGGTCTAGTGTTAACTAGATACATCAAGGATCCAATCAGCTGTCTGTACAATGTAGGATCCACCAATCTGAACTAGCTGCAGCCTCCTTCAATTTATGTAGATTAGGTCTCCATGGGTGTAGCATGGATTTGCAATCCATCATGCCAAATCTCTTAAGTATATCAATGGTGTACTTCCCTTGACTTAGAATCATTCCATCTGGTTTCTGCCGGACTTCTAAGCCAAGGAAGTAATGCATGAGCCCAAGGTCCTTCATCTCAAATTCTGAAGTCAATCCTTCTTACATCAAGAATCAATGATTTTCTCCGTTGGATCGTCAACATATAAAACCAAAATTAATGCATCACCATTGATTACCTTGAAGTAGAGATTTGAATTAGCATCATTCTTCAAGAAGCCCAAACTTGATAGGTACCGATCAATCCTTTCGTACCATGCACGAGGAGCCTGCTTAAGACCATACAAGGCCTTCTTCAGCTTGCAAACATGTGACTCCTCCCATGTACCTCGAAATAGTGAGCAACAGGAGCAAATGTTTCTTCATAATCAACTCCCTCTTTCTGTGAAAACCCATGAGCTATGAATCTTGCCTTGTACTTCTCAATGCTCTCATCTGCATCTTTAAGTACTTGCATCAATCTTCTGACCTCATCGTCTAAGATTGCTTGCAATGCTTGGCCTTAGAGAATGAATTCCAGCATATACTTTTGTAGAGATATAGGGCTGTCCTCTTAGAACACTCTATTCCTGCAACACTGCAACCTTCACTTCTTCTCAGTGAGTCACTGAACTCCCTCTTGATCCCTGCTTCAGAGATTGCAAAGAAGACTTCTGGAAGTGAACTCCCTTTAGCCACCAACTCAGTCTCATGGCTGCAAGTTGTGACTTCACGCTTGATCATTTCTTTGGTCGGCACGACTTCCTTACAAGATGCCTCAAGCTTTTCATCACTAAGCAATCTCTCATCACTTTCTTGCTTCTGGAGCTATCCTGAAGGCAATAGAGAGAGATTACAACAATTCACAACTATCCAAAGAAATATCAAGGCTAGAATCATACAAGGTTTACTATTCCAAGTTATAGCAAGAATACAGAATTTATAAAATTAAAACATGAATAAATAAATCAGCCTAAAGAGAAATATATCAAAAGATCAAAATGAAGGGCTAAAGAAACTTATCTTTATATAATTTTGATATAACTCTTTCTTCCATCTTTTACTCCTCTCGAGAGTGCCAAACTTAGTACAACAAGAAAAAAATCTGAACAACTACAGATTTCTTGAATGCATTATGCAGTTAGCATGTAGAACCAACTCTCTCCAAGAGTTCAAGGCTCTATCCCAGTTCATGCATTAGAGAATGATATCGATGTGACCAACTAATCACCATCGAAATTTCAATTCTCTTTTTATTTCAGAAATAACTTTACAATAAATGAAATCTTCAAAGGATCTTATGTTAGGAACACAATTCAAGAGAAACCACTAACTCTCTTTCCTAAGATCCAACTAAATGAAGTAACTGAAATTCAAACTAGAAAGGTGATTTCAACAAAACAAACAATACTTATCTCTTTAATATTCTGATGAATGCAATTATTGAACACAGTATGCTGCTCTTACACTCAGATCAATCTACAACCTTCATGACTCGAACACAGACCCATGGCAAGGTTAAATTTGAACAAGGCCTATGACTGTTCAAATTTACAATGCACTCCGTTTCCAGCGGCAATCCACTAGGTTATGCAACATGCTTACTAGCAACACCCAAAGTGTTAGAGATGAATAAGGTCATCACTTATAAACTTTTGCATAATCTAGCAGACTGAGTAATAAAAAATACTTATCTCATTCTGCCTTCGAGACTCCTTTTGAATTCTGCGAATTGGTAGGCCCTGAAATCGGATCTCACTTCTCAAGCTATTGGCCTTTTTCAAATATAACTTGATCATATTTGAGTGTGAGTTCTTCAGTGCCAAGAATGAAGAAGACTTCAATGAGATCACCCAGCAAGGAAGAGCTTCAACACATCCTACCAAGATGGAATTTCAAGGGTCCTAGATTCACAGATTTAATGAAGATCCTAATGTGCAAAGTATCAAAGACATTCTGCGGATGCTATCTCCAAAGTGACGCTGAAAAAGAGAAGATGCTTCCGTCTTTGATTTTGCTCACAATTGTTTTCTGAAAGAAGTAAAGTCGCACTGCCAAAAGATTCAGGCTTCTCTATAGAAGAATTGAAATCTGGAGATACACGGTGACAGAGATATGACGAGCTGGAACAAATCTGTATACACAATAGTAATAAGTGCTAATAGATACAATATTTGCAGGCCAGACCCTTCGCCTTTGCTCAAGGATGATTTAGGGTTAAACGCCTAGTGATTGATGTGCCGCATGCTCCACACTTCGGACTTGTTTCTTACTGACGGCAATATAGAAGGGAGAGACTAGAGCCATCGAACTCCTGTTGGGCTGTCAGCATAATAAACCTGTCTCCTGTGATCTACTTAGTTATGACTCCTGCGACCTATATTCTCCTATAGATGATTTGTTGCTTTTGAATAATCAATGAAATCTGATTGGATCCTCTCACAAACCCGCTCTGATACCATGTTAAATTTAAGATCAGATTTGCATGCACAGAAAATCAGACAAAATAACACAGCAGATACCCTGGGAAAACCCTCCTCTTGAGGGAGAAAAACCCAGCAACAAAGATCTCTCTTAAATTTATAAATGGTGGCAACAATTCCCTTTACAATGAGGCCTAACACAAAGCCAATATTCCGCACCTGTGCAAGATGCAAGAACAGAAATACAAACTGACTCTCATTCAGATTCAAATTCGGCCTTAGATGAAATCACAGTCTGCTCTTGAACAATTTGCAATCTGAATTGGAACAATCTGCAATCTGAACTTGAAGCTCTTGAAGGAATTTACTTCACAGATCGCACTTGACTGATATTGCTCTTCATAGTTTGCACTTGACTGAATTTGCTCTTCACAGTTCGCACTTGACTGAAATCGCACTTCAACAGGATTCGGACTTGTAGAATTTGCTCTTGATAATATTCGATATCTCTAATAAGAAATTCGCACTAGATGGTAATTCACACTTTCTTGATGATTTTACAAAGGAAGGATGAACCTTGTATATATACAAATTAGAGAAGTCGCACCCCTTCAAATAATAAGGTCGGCTAGAATAAGTATTAATTACAAATCATAAAGAATGTCGGCCAGAAATACAATATTAATTACAAATCATAAAGAATGTCGGCCTCAAGTGAAATCGTGTTGCCAAGAGAGGCGCTCAAAACAAATGACTCTTATAAATAGCCGATAGGCTACATTTATTATGTCTTCACTTGTGGCTGGAAGGATGAACCCGAAGCTGCTCAAAACATTAACGTTGCACCCAACATGGTCGTCCTTCATCTTGATTCTTTAGCTGCCATGTGTAAATCATTGCCAACGATATCCCAGAATTTCTGGAAGAACCCGACAGGGAAGCCATCCGGGCCCGTGGCTTTGTCTGGTTTGAGTTGAAACATTCCCACCCTTACTTCCTCCTTGTTGATCTTTTGGTGTAGGCGTCTGTTTTGCTCCTTGCTTATTATGTTGGGGATGGAATTGAGCAGTTTGTCCTGCTCAACCTTGTGTATTGGGGCATCTCTGTTCAGGATCGCTTCGAAGAAGCTTACTGCTTCTTGGCTTACTTCCTCCAAAGAGTGTGTTGTACTTCCATCCTCTCTCTTTATTTCCGTGATTCTATTCTTGCTTCTGTTTACCATTGTTGTTCTATGGAAGTATTTGGTGTTTCTGTCTCCCTCCCTTAGCCAAGTTTCTTTGGATTTCTGCCTCTAGAAACATTCCTCTTTTTAATACCTCCGCTAACTCCTCTTTTAATGCTTTTTCCACTTCAAAGTCTTTGCTGTCCATTCCTTTTTCTATGATGTGCTCATTTAGTGTTGCCAAGTCTTGTTCAAGCCTCTCGTTTTCTTGAAAGATGTTCTTGAAATGTTCTCTGTTCCAGTCTCTTAGCTTATTCTTCACAAAGTTTAGTTTTTTGCCGATCTTGAAAAGATAAGGGTGGTTCCCGATCTTTATTTCCTCCCACCAAGCTGCAATCAAGTCAGGCAACTTCTCATCTCTAAGCCACATGTTCTCGAACTTAAATGGGTTTCCTCTTGGTGGTGTATCAGGTTGGATGGTTAGCTGGACTGGGAAGTGATCAGATCCTATGTAGGGCAGAATCATTGCTTCTCTGAGTTCATTTTGATCATCCCAATCACCAAAAAGCAAAAATCTGTCCAGTCTCTCCGCTATGCTAGTGAACCCTTTCCTTCTATTTGACCAGGTGAATACACCATTTTTGGTTTGCATGTCCTACAGTTGATTATTGTCTACAGAGTTTTGGAAATCCTGTTTAACATTCGTCATATGTCCTAGATCTCCTCTTTTTTCCTCATTGTTCAAAGTGGCATTGAAGTCCCCTGCTATTATTCCTTGCCTTCCCTGAAAGTTGGCTAAACAACCTGTGATTCGTTGCCACAAACCTCTCTTTTCCCCAGTGGACACTGGCCCATAGACATTTAAGATGAAGAATTGCTTATTTCTTTGCAAAGATTTGCACCTCAGCAACATCCAATTCCCATTCTCCACTTCTATTTCACCTGAGATCACTAGTGGGTTCCAGATGACTCCCATTCCTCTAGAGGCTCCTTCTGCACTAACAAAATAGCCCTTCCATTGCTTCCACCAGCCAAGTCTCTTTTCACTTTCCTCCTTGCTCCATTTGGTTTCTTGTAGTAAAAAAATATCAGCTTTGGATTGGTCAATTTGGTGCTTAATTAATGCCCCTAACATTCCAGATTATGAGCTTCATTGCCCTCCCTGGCCTTAGTTTCCTTTGCCCACTGCATTTGTTGCAATTTCTAATTTTGCCTTATTAGTTTCGGTCCTCTTTTCCCAGTCCGCTTGATGTTTGGCTTCTTCAGCTTTGACTGAGATTGTTTTAATGCCCTTTCCTCCAGCAGCTCTCCTTCCTTTGTTTCCCCCATCTCTTCCTCTTCTGAGTTGCCTTGTATTTTGCTCTCCTCTCCATCAATTCGTGGTTTCTTGGGAGTGAGCCACTCTTCCCCAACTTCCTTTTCCTTCTCTTCCTTTTGATCCTCCTCTATGCCCCTTGCATTGGCTACTGTGTTGAGCTCTTCTTCTGCTGCTACTTCCTTTGGTGCTTCTTCCTGCACATCTTCTACCTCCAGAATACTTGGGGTGGGCTCATTCTGATTGTTATTGTTTCCCTTCCCACTCATCTTATCTTCTGTCAGATCATCTAGGCAGCCCCTCCAAGGGTCATTCCTTTGCCCTACCATATTTTGCATATACTCCCTTCCAATTGTGTTGATAATCGGATCCTCATATGTTGTGGCAATTTCCTCAGCCGCCCCCATTGGAGTTTTGCTTGTTTCCCCTGAATTGTCTTGTTCCCAAACATACTCGTTTGCCCTATTGGCCTTCAGTTTGACATTACAGTCCAAATTTCCATGCTCTTTCGATTAGCACATAGGGCACATTTTCATTTGATCTTCCCTTTCAACCCTTTGTTTTCGGATTCTGCCCTCCATGTTGATTTCAATCTCTTGTGGAAGGGCCTGCCCTGGAGTGAGCCCTAGGCAGATTTTGACATATGTGCCCAAACATCTGTCAACATTGTCTTTCTCAATTGTTATTAGCTTGCCAATACCTTCCCCGATTTCAATTAGGCTTTCGTCCTCCCAAGCTTTCGATGGCAAGTTGTACAGACGAACCCAAATTGGCCCCTCCCAGGTTGTGTGATTCCAAGGGTCAAAGTTTGGATACCACTCGGCCATGTGAATCCTAGCATTATCCAGGTAATGCTGTCCGCTATGTAGGGCTTCCAATTTCTTTTTCTTTGTGGGAAATTCCACCAGTAGGAAGTCATTTGGCAGTGCCCTAGGCTGTACCCTAACACCCCAGTTTTCATCGCACCATTTCCCTAGTTTTGCTACATCTCACCACCCCCCATCCCATTTGAGAAAAAATGCTCTTTCCTTCAGTTTGTCAATTGAGCTTTTGATTCTGCTTGAATTCAAATTGACAGAAAGCTTTGGGGCACTTAGGGCAGATGACTTACCAATTAGATCTGCATATTGGTGTGACGGACCCTCTTCCGCTATCACCTTCTCCTTGCCTTTCCACGACACATTTGTCCGTCCCTTGTTGCTGTTGGTTTTGTCGCGCTAGTTGTTTGAGGTAGTTGCCCCCAGATGCCCATTTTCCCCAAACCACCCACGCCTCCCATCAATCGTTCGCTGGTCATTTGTCCACATCTGCCTATTGGACATTTATGCCCTAGCATCGTTCCTCCCTCTGTCGGTCATTTCCCTGCCTTATCAGGGGCCAAGCCCTCGGTCGCATCCATGGAAGATCTGAGTTTTTCACCCAATTGTTCCACCCCTGCCTTGCTCTTCGATCATGAGTCCGCCTAGGATGGGGTGCCCTTGTTTTGTAGGCTGGGTGGCATCTGTCCACCCATCTTCCTCCTTCAAAGACCCATTGTGGGACATGATTCCTCTCTCCTGTTCTCCAATCGTCTACAACATTGCCATGTGGATAGCATTCCTCTTCGACATCGCCCCATTTTCTCCCGCCTAAGTCCCCTACTTTTTTTTGCTCCTCCTCGGTCATTTTCGCTCCTATTTCAATTTAATATAATATTTTTAAATCTAATATAAAATTTTAAATTTAACAATATAATTATATATTTATAAATTAATATTCTATTTTTTAATTTTTAGGTTAAATCATGTATATATTAAATAATATTTTATTTATATGATGCTATGTGATATTCTGAATTTAATTCTTTCTTTGAGGCTGCATATATATATATGTGTATGTGAATGTAATATATTACAAAATGAACCCAAACTTAATTTTTTTTTCACCAGTCACAAACCGAACTGACAAACCTGAACGAAGATTTGAACCAGAACCAGCAACTTAATCTATAAGTGCAATCATTGAACTCTGTTAGCATAAATATTGAAAAAATGTGAGTCTTCTTACCCTTAAACATTTCTCGACAAGAAAATTTCCAAATCTGTTTCCCTCCTTTTCTTTGCAGTTTCTCGTTTCAGGTAATGTGCACAATAACAATTATTACAATGCTAGTTTCAAGTTGGGCTTACTACAGAGAGAGAGCATAATTATGGAGAATAGATGGGACCCAAGTTATAATTAAAATTTAAAATGCTTGTTTAAAAGTGACTCCGGTTACAGAGAGAGATCCCATGGGAAGAATAAATGAGAGGTCTTGGTTAATTAGGAGAATTTGATTCAATGATTAACGCTACTGTAATTTTTGTTGCAACAATACCTGTAATGTCAACTTTTGTTTTATTGGATGCCAATTGTAACTGTGTTGATTGGTTTATTTCCTCATTTCTGTTGTTTCGTACATTTTTGGGAGATTCTATTAAGGTGGGTATATGTTTTTTTAAGGGTAACTGGGAACTCACCAGGAACAGACTGTTTCTAGTTATGAACAGGCCCTATTCTTGGACATGTTATTACATGTGCATGTCCACTAAGTCGTGGGTCAGCCTATAGTGATGTGAGGATTTGAACACAAGTCACTCTTTACAAATGCACTGCTTTAACAAGGTTGGATATATTAATCTTGAGAAAATTAATGAGATTATTGGTGGTACCAATTCTTTTTTGATTTAATACTGCCTTTAGTATAAGCAGTTACTTTGATTTACAATTGGCTAGTCATGAACTGTTTAGTGTATATGACAGATATATGTTGGTTGTCACTTGTCAGTGATAGAGATATATTATAAGTTGAATGGATTACATGTTGTTAGTTAAAATTTTTGTTTTGTACCAGCAATCAATAGAAGGTGGACATCTTTTCTTTTGCAGACTTGAGGATCTTTTAGTCAAAATTTGCTCTTATGCTGCATCTCATGCCTAATACTAATAGAAGACTTGCTGGTACATGCAATTAGTTCTTCTTATAAACTGCAGATTACATTGCTCATTGTTTGACTGCAGTGTACTTTATTAGGTTGGAACACATGAAAAATCAATGGTCCACTTGCGTATTTGAAAGGTTAATGTGGCATTGTTCTTTGTTTCTGTATTTCAATTTTAACAAGAGTACATTACAAATCCAAAAATGGTACCTATTCATATGTTGCAGATGCTAATAGGGCTACAGTTCTACCATATTCAAGAGTAACTTCTACTAGCTAACTGCGCATATGGACTGTAATCTGCAATGTGGTTTTCTGAAATGTGAAAAGGAATTTTGTAGTGACATATGCAGCACACTGAACTTCCAATGACCTTACTAGTCAATTGAGCACATGAATGGAAAACATGTTTTGAGAATTTGGAAGATCTTAAAGATTTTAATATTTGACATTATTCTGATTTTCCTTTAACTCTTCCTTTGGAGAGGGAAACCAATTTGCTTATTCTTTTTTTTTTTTTTTTCTGTAGATGAAGTAAATCATTATAAATAAACTTCATAAATTGAAAAGAGAAGCATAATATGTCTAACATGAATTTATTTATTTATTCTCTATTGCATCGTGCAATAGAGTCTTTCAGTTCACCAAATACTTTGACCTTTCTTAAACCATTTTGAGCATGGTATGCAATCTTTGAAAATATTCACAAATGTATAGAACTTTCATTGATTTTTGTCTTGCTCTTTTTGTAATACACTTGTGATTTCTTGATGGTTGTGGAGGCATCATTGGTTGTAACTGTAAGTGTGTGCATAGGAATATAGTAGTATGGCTTCTAGCCAAAAGATTTTGTGGATGCATTATGTCAGATGTTTTATTGACTATGAGTTGGTATGTCCTTGCAGAAGATGGAGCATGAAAAGATGGAGAAACTTGCACGTCAGGTATGACTGGAAATTTTTGGAACATGACAGTTCACATTATTGGATGGTATACCAAAATAGAAATAAATTAGTTTTTTGAAAAATATTTCTCAGTCAAGTGAAGTATATTTTTCATCAGTAGTTTGAGAATGTGATTGTACTTTTCTTTTGGTTTTCCTCAAGCACCAAGTCTTCAATTAAGTAACCCTTTGATGTACACAATGCACATGTACATATGAGACAAACCTTTACACCCATCAAGCCTAATATGCATAGGCAGGAGACACCAAACTGTGCTAACCTACTCGTCCCATATTCGAATGTGTGCCACTTATACTGAGTATACAAGCCTGCATCATTGGGCCTGCTCATGCTGTACATGCCCTGATCTGATTACAGCTGGGTTGGATTTGCATTCTCAAGTAAGCTTCTTGTTATATTTGCAAGGTATTTTGGCATTCCTGCTTTGTAGCTTGTGAATCATGTGATGCTTGTAAGCAACACCATGTAAGACACATCTTCTTGGCTTCCACATGCACGACAAGCCTATTGGCATTGACAATCTTAAAGGAATGACATCAAGGGTTATTCTAATTGAACCACTCTGTAATTAAATTTATAATTCTCATGCTCTTGGTTCCTATTGGGATGTGGTTAGACATTGTACAGACTCCATTATTTTATAGCAAATTCTCATTTCCACACAATCCATCTCTAGATCAGCTCACAAGAATAACACAATTTTGGTGTCTATGCCCAACACTGTAATTGAATCTATACTTCTCATCCTCTTGGTCCCTGTAGGGATGTGGTTGGACATTGTACAAACTCCATTATTTTATAAAAAAAAATTCAATTCCACACAATCCATCTCTAGATCAGCACACTAGAATAACACAATTGTGGTGTCTATGCCTAACATTTTATGCGTAGGTATAGTATCTTGGTCACAGTGAATAGGAGAGCTATATTTGTTATCCCTAGTTCTACCTATATGTAATGGTACTTATTTGTTTTTCATAATTCTATTGCATGTTCAATATAACTTGCAAGTTAGATAAATCCATTTGCTAAATAGTTTATGACTTGTTCTCCGTTGATAACTTGTGGGCTTGACATGGATCATTTATATTAGAGTTCTCATATCTCATGTGTCAATGTTGCAAAATCCTATCTGGTCCGATTTGTGCATAACTACTCACTAGCAATATTGCAAAGTAAAAAAAACTTGTTTGATGATGTGAAGAAATCTGGTCCAACATAAGTCCATAACCTTGTTTGGGAAGCTTTTGAAGAATAGAGGAAGTGACTTTCTCCAAACTTCGAGATTAATGCTTGAACTAGGTCTAACAATGTCCAATGCCATTGTTGATTTCTCATTCCAACACTATAGTTAACTAAAGGTGCAAGTCAATCTTGATCTCATGGTGTTCTAAGGCAATATTGATGTTAAGGTGTTGTATGAATGGCTTTGACAATTGGAGGCTAAGTCACAAGATTCGCCGAATATTATCCATGAGATTCGAAATCTGGCGAATTTAAAAAAGACCCCAAAAATTCGTTTATGTTCGCATTAAAATTCGTAGGGAAAAATGGGTTAGTTTTTTTGAGCAAGATGTCTCTTAATCCTTTCCACGGGCGGCAAAACGAAGGGCAGGTCTCTTAATCTTCCTCTGCCATTTTTCGCCTGTGGGAAATGTCTCGCTGTTGTTAGTCTGTGAAGATAAAATCACTGAAGGGCGAAACGAAATGAAGGGCGGCACCGAGAGAATGCCAGACAATCCACACGCTCTCACCCATGCTTTGATGACATCCAGTCCGCAGTGAAAATGGACGCTTGTGTGGAGTTCGTCGTGAGAATGTTGAGGCCTAGTCGGAGCCGTATCCGTAGCTTATTAATTTATTTTTTATTGGTATCCCTAGCATATTAGGTATTGAGTTAATTTAATTTATTTTATTTTATTTTATAAAATTTAACAAATTAAAAATGTATGAACATCGTTTTAACTTTTAATATGTTAAGATTTTAATATTTTAAAATATTTAATTTAGATTATTAATTATTAATTATTAATATTTTCAATTGAATATATTTAGTACTAATAGTTATAGTATTAAAATTAAAAAAATAAAATATATTTATATTTGAATATTCTTAAATTTATATAAGGTGAATTAAATGTATTTATATTTTAAAATTCTTAATTTATTTATATTTTATGTTTTAAATCATGTCCATTTGTTATTTAATTTTTTTTTATTCATAATCTTAAATTTAATATTTTAAAACAAATAAATTCAACTTTTATTATAATATATTTATTATTTAATATATAATTTAATTTATTTATTATTTATATATTAATAATATTTAAAATTTAAATTATATTTTTGAACATATTTATTATTTATTTTTCTTTGTGTTTAGCTTTATTAATATATTTAAACATATTAATATATTAATATTACTTTTTACTTATTTTAAAATTATTACTTATATTTAAAAAAAATCAAAATTATATAAGGCGAATTTAATCCGAATTTTTTACTTTTCAATTTTTTCCTTGGCGAATTTCATCCGAATTTCAATGTTGCCGAACTCGAATTCGAATTCGAATCTTGTGACTTAGATTGGAGGTATGCCACACCATCCACAAGTTCACAGCTCCTAAAAGGTTTCACAATCAAAATGTTCGAGATATCTAAACAAACACTTTGTTGGTGGAAATACTATAGTGCAAAGAAACAAAAGCAAATTCAAAACTTTTGATACATGTTCCAAGATAATGGAAGCTATGCATGAAGAGTACCATCCTCTGTGAACTCCACATGCATTTGAAATTCTATGAAACAAAGTTGGGCATTGTTCTAAAGTATTCTAGTGGTCTTTATTGCCACGTGTAAGCTGCCAGGAGTTCTTGCCTTGTGAAGAATTGGGGCAAGCCTATTGGCATGTCATCATGATCAAGGAGTTATCCGATATGAATTGGAAAGGTCTGCCCTATTTTCATCTCACACAAGATGGAAATTGAAGCCAACATGCAAGACTAAGTTGCTGTGTACGAGTAACCTTCACCTATGCCACAAGCAACTGTGCCACCAAAAATTTTTATGCCTTGAAACAAGATCAGGGAGAGGGAAATAAATAGTGCAATCATCGCGAGGATGACATCCACGAGTATTGACAATGTCATTGCACAAATAAGATTGCTCACCTAGACTTTGCAATGAGCAGAGTAGAGGTAAGAGCAAAATACAAATGTTGATGTTTAAACCATAGTTCCATGGAGTTTCTTGATTGGGAATTGGGGGGATGGGGGGACCAAGGGCCTAAGTTTGGGGATGGCAGCGAGGGGGTGGCACAAATACATGTAGTACTTGAAAAATTAGTTATGAAAAGATGTGCAAGGAATAAGTATAAGAATTGCAAATGAATCTTTGGCATACTAAGTAAAGTTTAAACTAATGAACATTAAAAAAAAGATTGCATTGAACAATGGTGGGTAGAGGTGTGGGGGCAAATCAGAAATAAGTAATAAGAATTGCAAATGGAATTTTGGCATACTAAGTAAAGTTTAAACTAGTAAACATTAAAAACATGGCAATGATTGCATTGAACATTAGCAATGGTGGGTGGATGTTTGGGGTCAAGGGGCAGTGCCCCTTGTGGGGATTTGGGGGCAGAGCCCCCAGTGGGATTGAGGGGCACTGCCCTTGGTGCGTTCCCTATCACGATATAGGGTGGGGTTGAGGGGTGGAGTCCTCGGCACCAAGCACAAATTAAGGTCTTCAAAACCTCACAAACCTTCATGGCAAATGTCATTTTCACAATTTTATCACTTATTTTTTGCAACACCTAGAAGTCTTGGGATGGTTGGGAGACTCCTCGAAGCCTGACTTAAACTTGCTTGAACATAAATGCCCAACCAACATCCATTGATGTTGAAGAATATGTGCCTTTTTTAAAACCAATTAATAGGCAACCAAGTTGTCAGTCCTATGCATATATTACATATACATATACATATATACATATATTAAATGGACATATATATGTATATTTGAAATACCCCTAGGGTTTGTATGCCAACCTCAAAAAAACCACAGAGCTAGGGTTGCAGCAGCAGCTAAACTTCAATGAATCACAGTGTTGCATTAGTAAAGTTATTATACAGAGCAAAGACAATGTACAGAAAATCAACACTGACAGTTCTGATCCATCCAATAAAGTTGGTAATCACTGAAATTATACCGCAGAAAATTAAATTTGAAAATACAGATGTCTTGTTTATCAATCAATTCTGGATTATAAAACCTGATTTGCAATAATCCCTTCAACTGATGTAAATTCCTAGGGTTTAAGCAGGACTGCTAACTTCATGATTAACATCCTGTGTGCTGCCTGGGTGGTGAAATGTAAACAAAGGCCTAAATCAGCCACTTTCAACTCAGATCTGGGTATGATCGTTAACTTCTTCCGATTTATACCTGTTACTGCTGAAAAATCACTACTTTCAGGGCGGAAAGACCTTAATCATTGTTCTAGATGCCTGCAAACCTGATTCAGTTAATCTGGGAGAGTTTGTACCCAGATTGGTGACTCCTTTCTGTGAATTGCCACTTGTTGACTTCCTCTGGGTTGCTGGGAATGACAGATCCCTTGGGCACTACCTCTTTCTGCACTCTCCTTGACCTCCTTAGGATATTTGCTCAGCTGGGTTTTACTGTAGATGTTGGCAGGCCTGGCGCACTTCCTTTCTAGCTTCATTGCATGGTTTTAATGGCCCTCAGCATGCTTAACAGTCAATACAGTCGCCAATATCAGAGATAACCTGTTCACTGTCATTCCACTTCCCTGAGCAGGCGAGAATGAATGACTTAAGATAAATTGCAGGGCGGAATGAGGTTAGTAGAAACAGATTGAGGTTTTCCTCCCAACCTAGAAAGCACCAGCATGGGTTTCGTCTTGGAGGTGTCACAGTCACAGCTATGCTTCTTTTCATGCCAAAATCATACCGCACATGAGCGTTCAGTGTCTTATTAATAACCATCGAAATTTTATTCAAATAGGCTGACTTTGAATTAGATTTGAATTCATCTTGGTGCCAACATGCTAGGAACCAAATTTATTTATTTATATTATTAACAATATTATATTTTATTATTTATTAGTGTTTAAAAATACTGTGATTAAATTAAAAAAATAATAATGTTACATCCCCTGGATGGAGGGGAAATGACAGTCCTGTCCCAAATACAACTCCTAGAACGCTGCCCACTTCATGCCAAGGCAGCATAACATGGATTCATGCTCATCGATCCTGGGCACTGCAACAAGTGAACTATCCTCTTTAGCAGTAATACACAATAATCCTGGCTTCCCTTTGACCTTCACTTTCTTAATGATTTCCTCATCATATGTTTAAGATTCAACATCAAGTGCAGTTGCCACTTTCAGATTGCTGTTAGGAGTTTTATGTGGGAATCTACTCCCTGCTGTCCCATTTGGAAGGTGGCTTAAGTTGGACTGTATGAGTTCAGATAAATGATTGCAGCAGTCACACATTACCTCACATTTGATCTTTGATGCTGCTAACAATGCTCAAACGTATGTACTTAGTGTTCTCTTATGGAACCACCTACTCACTTCCACAGTGAATTATGTAGATCAGAACAAGTGGATACTTTTCATAGCCTCAAATGCAGTTTCTGCAATTGGGTACCCATGTAACAGGTTCCCATTGCATATGAAGAAAGGGCAAATGATCCAAGCATGATCTGTAATACTCTAGGGTCTAACCAACTTTAAAATCCCTGAGTTAGGTTTTCTGACTCAATATAGTTCAGATTTGTAACAGTAAAATTCATTGAGCTAATGGAGAACAAATAAGGGTTATAGCCAGATTCCACATAGCAATGAAACAATGAACAGTAAACTACTGAATGAAGTTTTCTGAGCAAACTAGACTGAATACTGAATACTTAATTCTCCTTTTATTAACAAAAGATACTACAGCAGTGAATAATATCATTCAGGTCAGATTAACCAAACTGTTTAACAGGCCATTGAAATTATATCTAGTTCCAAAACAAAACTGCTGTTACACCAATAAACCTTGAGACAATACAATCAACAGATGACCTAGGGTTTCGCCTTGCCTCAAAATTCAGAATTTCAATAACAATGCATCAGTCCCTCTTGCACACACGTCTGGTTTGCACCAAATTTATGTGATAAGGCAGGTTTGGGTCTGCAGGTCAAGGTGCAAGATTCAAAACAAATGATAATTAAATAACATTCAAATCTGTCATGTCCCCAAATTTTGACTATGCCACAAAATTCAAAATAAGAGGGAAAAGTGTTTTTAAATGCTAAATTCAAATTAATAAATATTTAAATAATATTAAAATAATAATAATTTAAATTATTAATAAATAATATTTAAATTACTATATCTGGCCTACTCATTGAGTTAGCGCCTAAAGATATATTTGAATTTCCTTTTCTACCTTGGCCGACCTGTTGGAAGGCTCTTGTGAGCAAGTATTTAAGCTAGTTCTCTGCCTTGTTTTAATCATCTGGAAATCACGATCTGGGATGTAGTCTTTGCTAAACAGGGACGGAAACCCTTGGGTTAGCAACCAGGTGAGACGACAACCTCACTCTGGCATTTCGTGAAATCCTTCCCTTCGTATATTCCTCAGTTCTAACACTACATTCTGGGTTCAGGTGGGGGGTGTGTATGTGAGGCGATATTCGCTAGGTGATTATTGCCAAGCCTTGGCTCTGGCCATCTTCGCAAGCTACACCACCCCTCAATCTCTTCCGCTGCGTTCATCAACAGAAGGAAGCCACAGGTTCCCAGAGCGATTGCATTTCTTGGCTTGTAGAAAGCGCTACCCACCCGGATCATAGTGATCACGCCTTACTTACCGAGATCAGTCACTCCAATTCCTGGGTACTACTGGGTGTCATCGTGTTGTGACTAATTCACACACCTTGCCCCATTGCAAATGGGGACCCTTGTTGTTTGCTTTTTAGGGTTTTGCTTTCGCGTGCCTCTTTTTGTCTGCTCTTCGTTTGGGGGTTTTGAGTCTGAATTTTGAATGGTCACCCGAGTCAAGCAAATGAGTTTTAGCCTGGATCACTGTATAAACGTCGCCATCATGCTTAGAAGGCCTGGGAGACGAAGATCGACTGTCATTTCGGTCAATTCCGACACCTCCCAGTTTTTAGGGTTTTTCACCTCGGGCCCCCTATTTTTTAGGACTTACTTTTTTGGCACTTTTGGGCAATTCTGAGATCCCTATTTTTTAGGGTCTATTTTTGGAAAGTTGCTATTTTTGGAAAATTTCTATTTTTAGAAAGTTCTATATTTGGGAAGGGGGCTCGAGAGTTTCAAAAATCCACTTAGAAGTTCGAAAAGATCAACGAAACTCTCAAAAAATCGATTCGAAATTTTTTGAAATCATGGCTAAATTCTGGAAAATCACAGAAAAAGTTAAAAAATCTGGAAAAATCTTTCAAAAATCACAGAAAAATGGTGGAAAATCTGAAAAAATCAGTCTAGAGATCACTGGAAATAATGAGAAATCTGAGAAATTCATAAAAAAATCTGAGAAATCCATGGAAAGAATCTGGAAATCTGAACATTCATGGCAAGGTAATGACTGAATATTCATGGAGAAGACAGAAGTTTGTGAGAAATTTGCCTAAGTATGGAGTTTACTCAGCTTGGAGAATGGAGGGATTAACATCAGAAATCTTCAGCCAGACAATGGTAATGGCAAGAATGAATGCCAAGTCCGCCCAAGAAAGAAGTGTCAATGGCAGGCCATACTATGAAGTCCGCCCTCTAATGGCTTCAATACTTCCTAAGTCCGCCTTTGGACAAATGTTAAATGGCCAGACATTCAGCAAGTCCGCCCAGCAACATGAAGATAATGGCTCAACATGATGGCAAGTCCGCCCTTGACCAAGCAAAGCAATGGCAAGACATCCAATGAAGTCCGCCCTTGTATGGCAAGATAAAAATTGTGGATGGCAAGGAAAACTATGAAGTCCGCCCTCAGCAAAAGGTTAAATGGCAACCAATCTGATGAAGTCCGCCCTTGGAAAAGAAGAAATTGTCTAAGGAAATGGAGCAATGGCTAGCCACAAGCCAAAGTCCGCCCTCCAAATGGCTAGCCACAAGCTAAAGTCCGCCCCATGTCTAAACATTGAATGGCAAGACATCTAAGCAAGTCCGCCCTTGGAAAAAAGGAAAAATTGTCTAAGGCATAGCTAAGGAAAAGCTCGAATGGCTAGCAAGTAAAGGAAGTCCGCCCAGCCACATCTTGAATGGCATGCAAATAGCCTAAGTCCGCCCCAAGACAAAGCTAAGATGGCAAGAAATCAATAAAGTCCGCCTTAGGCATGAAAGAAGTGGCTTAAGAAGTGCTAAAGTCCGCCCCAAGCCAAGACTTATGGCCAAAACATAGACAAAGTCCGCCCCATCTAGGAAAATGTGAAAATTTGAAATTTTGCCTAAGTCTAAACCTTTGACAAATCAAAAAATATATGCCTGACACTTTGAAATTTCTCCATGTTTAAAAAGAAGGAAAATTCGCCTAAATACCAAAGTGTCTGGAGAAAATTTTGCCAGATAATTTAGGAAGATGAAATAAATTTTGGCCAAATAACTTTGGACGATTAAAAAATCATGGCCAAATAACTTAGGAAACAAAAGAAGATATGGCCAACGAAAGAGGGTAATGGCAAAGTAAAATTGGACGAAGCAAATTTATGGCCAAGTAAAGTTGGACGTGGCTAGATAAATTTTGGACGAAAAGATTTATGGCCAAATAAAATTGGACATGGCGAAATAAATTTTGGAAAAGGATAGAAATTCGTGGCCAAATAAATTGGACGATAGAGATTATGGCAAGAAAATTGGAAAAAATGAAAATTCGCCTAAGGCATTGGCAAGAAAGATTTCGAAAAGGACAAAAATAATTCGCCATAAAACGAATGGGTTGGAATAACACATAAAATAATTATTTTAATTATTTTAATTATTCATTTTTCAAACCCAAAGAGATAAAAAATTCGAAATTGGAAAGAAAGACAGAGCTTTGTTGGACTGGCGTTGAAATTGGAAACTTTCCCGGACAAGATCGTTGAGGATAAAACTTGCCACCCGAAAGCGAAGTGAAAGATGAGTTTAAACTCAATTCGAAGGAAACAATGCAAATTTGCTAAAAAGATCAATTTTCTCACCTCTATAATTGATTTCACTTCTCATTTGCACAATCATTCAATTTTTGAAGGAGGTGTGAAAAGAAACTTGTTGAGGAAATTTGCAGCAAAGTGAAGGAAATAAAATTTTACCAGCTTGCATTGTGGTTGTGATCACTTCTCCAGAAGTCACAGGCAGATTTACTTTGTCCACTTCACTTTGGCATGAAACTTCATCGTTTATTTTCTTTCCAGCTTGATTTTCACGAAGTCTAAATTGATAATTAGCTGGAATATCTTTCAAACTGATTTAAGTTTCGAATTTTGATTATTCTCTCTACTTTTTCTTGCAGATTTGTTTTTCGAAACGGTGAAGATGAAGTTTGCCAGCAAAGGTGTGCAAACACAGTCGAAAATCAAGTCCAAGTGGGAGCACGTTGTGGACACCGATCTTGGCCACGTTGACCTCGAAGACTTCAGGAAAAGAATGTACGGGACTGATGGACGTCTGCCTACACCAATTGCCATGAGGATGATGCGCAATGGAATCGTCCACGCAGCTGGATTTCCACCAGCAAAAGAATGTCCGGAGCTTATGGTAGAATGCGCACTATACTACAATGCACGAGACAGGCAGATAGAAGCTCCTGACGGAAGAGTCCTTGCCTACTTGTCCGAGCCAGCAATCCAAGAAACCTTTGGAATTCCAGTGTACAATCGAACATCCTACTGCACCAAGGAAGATGCACTCAAGCTTTATCAGAGCCAGCAGGATCTCTGTGCGTCCAACATAAACAAGAATTGGTTACTAAAGCCCAAGCCTACTGCAGGCAAGATGCCAAAGAAATTGATCAGAACTCATTTCAAGGAGGAATATGGTGACATCGTTTTGCTACTAAACAGAATTGTAGGCAATTCCCATGGTGCACCTTTCGAAAACTGGATGTACTATTTTATTGATGAAATAATCACTGGAGTCAAGATGTTCAATTGGTCCAGAATGATTAGTGATAGCCTGCACGAGCAGTTAGTCAACTTTGAGGAGACCAAAACTTTTCACATGAGCTCATACATCGTATATTCACTTGCAAGATATTACAAGTATCCTGGCTTGACCTGCAAAGGCGTGGTCGGCAATGGCGAGGGGCAATTCAAAGCCTACGATTGTTATCCGCAGCTGCAGCTGAAAGAGAAGTCTCATTTCCGACGAGCTCATGACGCCTTTTTGATGTACATCACCCGGCTTCTCCAAGGCGGAACTCACCAAAGACTCTCACATGAGGCCAAGAGCCTAATCAGTCGGTATGGATTCTGGTTCATTCAGTATCCTAAGTTCACTTACATCAGAATCCAAGGATTCTCAGGAAATCCTTACAGATTGCCCATCTATCCGACCACCAAGATGGTTTTGCTGGAAGTGCTGAGGCAACTGGAGGCGTATCAGAATATTCAAAGGCCAAAGCAAAAGGCGGCAGTCACCTTTCCTTTCTTCATCGGTAATATGGAGGAGTCATGTCCGACGGCACAGGCAGTAGAGGTTGCTCGACTGGAGATACAACAATATCCATTCATGTCATACAAATCCAGGAACAACTTTGATCTGCTCCATCACATCAGATCTGTGGACGGAGAGAGGTACAAGCATCAGGTTGACTTATGGGCTAACGTAGCCGATGAATATGACGTAAGAAGGAGGCTGTGGTCAAGATTGCCATTAAGCATGATAAGGGCAACAGAGCTCTTCAAAATACCCGATCAACTACAGGATGATGGAATATACATGCAGCCGAGCTTCAATGAGAACGAGCCACTCCCTCCTATAAGATGGTTTGAACCTGAGATGGGTGACCTAGCAACTTTTATGCGGCCTGTTTTCAAGTATTCTCAGTGGTGGATAGCTCGGCATGTAGAAATTTTAAGACAGAGAAATGTGCAATTCACCTATGAATTGATGGGCGATACAAAGTCCTGTTCTTCAAACGCTGGTGCATCTCGTGGAGATGGACCAACAGATGTTGCCAACTCGAGAAAGAGGAAGGAAGTCGATAAATCTGCAAGACAAGACAAGGATAAAATGGTAGATGAAGGGCCTTCTCAAAAGAAGCACAAGTCTAAACCTCTTCAGTCGGCCACTTCCAGAAATATAGAAGAAATACTCGCCATGGATAAAGAGTCCTTTGAAAATGCTAGGATCCCTTCTCCAGTCGAAAATGTAGAGCCAATACAAGTAGAAGATGATGATCAACCTTCTCCAGCAAGCATAGAAATCCTAGAATCGGATAATGATACAGATATTATGGATGGAGAATTCGAGGAAGGAATGATTTCCGCCCTCAAAGGAATCCAAGATGACCCATCCGTCCAAGAAATTCAGGGTATGCAATTGATCCAAGAAGTTCAAAATATGTCGGAGATTCAGGAAGAGCAGGAAGTACAGGATATACAAGACGTCCAAGATCAACAGGAGGACGGAATTGAGCAGCCAACAATCCCAGAGTGGCTGAAAGAAAGATTGAAAAGAAAGGCACCAACGGAGGTACCTGAAGAAGAAGAGGATGACACAGATTTTCTAGCAAGACTAGAGCAAACTGCCCCGAGGAAGAAGGCCAAGAAATTCTCAACCATCCAAAGGGATGAGGTTGGCAATCGTACAGTGCAAGTTGCAATACCTACAGCCGACAAGTTCCAAGATGAGATCGCCCCTGATGAATATGCCATCACGACCATTGACATGGGTCCTACAACAAAAGGGCAAGAGGTCGAGGACTTGGACAATTCCGTGGCCACCATCAAGTCCAGGTTGGAAAAAGAAGTTGCCAAGAAAAAAGAATATAAAAAAGAAATTCAGTGCCTAAAAGATTACATCCAGCACTTGACCAAGCCCCTAAATGAAGGTGACCAAGCAGCGCTTCCACCTCCTAATTCTTCACAAGAACCAGGTGCAAATTTTGAAGAAGAGCTGACAACGGCAAGGGAGGCTAAGGACTGGATGGCTGGAAGGAAAGAAGAGGCGTTGGCGTTTGCAGAAAAGTTAGCACAAGTAAATGAGCAAGCTTCCTTTATGCTATCACGAGTTGTAGACCTTGCGGAATCATGGAGTAGTCTCGAAGATATTCAAATCAGGATCATCCCATGTATTCGGGAATTGAAGGGCATCTCAAAGCAAAGGTTGATTGAGGACAAGGTTGTTGAAGCCGGAGCTGCGTATGATTTCAATGGATGGTATTATGCTCTGATCTCAAGAAGAGGAGTCCTTGAAAAAGTGAAGCAGGATGGTGCCAGAGTTGAAGAGCAAGCAAAAGAAATTCAGAGTAAAATTTATGAAATGGCTGCAGATATGCTTGACAAGGATGCTGTTCGAAAGAAACATTTGCGGCCAAAGAATTTAAAAGAACAAGTGCATAGAATTTTCTTCACCACCGGGCCAATCATGAAAGATAACTTCACCAAAGTGTTCAACTTCATGGCCGTCAGGAATTCTTTCTTGCTGCAGGAACCGGAATGGGCGACCATTTTTGCAGAGTGTGCTGAGAGCTTGGATTTGCTGGAGTACAATGTCAACGTGCTACCCGACATTGCCATGGAAGAGGTCGGCTTGATCGTGTCCAGATTCACCGAATGTAAGGCCGCACAAGTGGATAAGGATGCCACTCCAGATGTCTAGAGTTCTCTTCAATTAACTGGTTGAGGTTTTGGAAACCCTAATTAGGGTTTAGTTCTGTTTAATCTGGGCCTTTGATCCTGAATCAATCTCGGCCGTTCATTGTAATTCTGAAAAACTCTATAAACCCCCCCCCTCACTCTCTCATATTCATTAGATATAGAAGATAGATTAAAAGATATAGATCAGATAGAGGAGATTAAGAAGTTAGAGCAGATTCGAGATAGTTAGATTGTAGAAATAAAGAGAGTTTTATGAGATTGTTGTGAAAACACTACTTTGATAATAAAGTTCAAATGCATGAGGTGCCTTGAATACTTGATTGTCGAATGGTTGCATGGTCGCATATTTTCTTTCTCTCTTAGTAAATTTGAATTAGAATGTATGTTAGAAGAATGATAGATTGATAACGGAGATTAGTGAAACCGAGCTCATACTTTCTTTGAGTGGATGATTTTCACTCAATGTGCAAAGTTAGACTGAGCTTTATCGTGGATGCTTAACTTCTGTTTGAATAATTATTGTTCGATTTGATGGTAATTATTCATTACGTGAAAATCATAAGCACATTCCCAGAAGATTGCACTTGCTCTGTGTAGTTGTCGTTTAACGTGGCGAAGCAGAGTATTGTTTAGTTGGTTTCATTTAATCCTCGTCTTCTCTTGATTTCTTAGGAATAGCATAGGATCTCTAAAACCCTTACTCTTTTTCACTTTTTTTTAAAAATCAAAAATCCAAAATGATACTGCATTTATGTTTCCGCTTTTCGAATGACTTGCAAAAGTAAATCTCAATTGTGCCCACAGCAAATCACATCCATACCACAGAGCTTACCTGCATTCATCTTAAACATTGGAATTACCCTATGACCTTACTTGCAATCTTAGCATAGGAGGTAGTTTTTCAAGAGAGAATAGAGCGTCTGTGACACTTTGTTCTAAAATGTTTGTTGTGTCATAAAACACGCATCAACATTGGTCTGGCGCTAGAAGGAGGGCTTATAACCAACAATAGTAAGTTACTCTCAAAGTGAGCATGATGCAGTATGGTGTTACCACATGAATTTCCTTTTGATGTACCTGTCGAGCAACCAGATCAACCACCAACCGATATTATTGATCAGTTGTACACGCTAGCTTGGAAGTCGCAGACAGATCGAGCTGAGTTTAGACAAACAAGCCGTGTCCTAGCTAGAGAAGAGGAAAAAGGAAAAAGGTTCGAAGAAGCAATCAAGAAAGATTTGATAAGGGAAAAGATAGATCGCCTAAAAGAAAAGTTTGACGAGATAGAAAGATCATTTGCCGCAAGTTCATCTTCCAATTCGAGTTTGAGTAATAGAATGAAGAATGGGACTCCCAGCCAACGTTCCTAATCCAAACCAGGATCCCCAGCCAGTGTTGCAACCGAATTTGGGTTTTCACGACGAACAAGAGGACATTATCACTGAATTGTTCAGCCTTGCGTGGCAAGTGAGAAGAAGTGCTCCTGATTGGTTTCACATGCGATTTATCCTTGCAGAAGAGCAAGAAAGAGCACGATGAATTGAGTTCAATATTCAGAGAGACCTCCTTGTTGAAAGATTTGAAGCACTTCAATGAGAGCAAAATCGTCAAGCAAACCAACAAGTAAATCAACAAGTTAATCAGCAAGCTCCGGAAGCAGCTCTGGCACCAGCAGATCCTTAGCCACCCCGACAAGCTTGATACACTGGATCGAATTGGTTCTTTCTCAGCAGAGAAGTTTAGGAGAGTCACCAGATCCACTCCCAACTCTTTCAAGGAATTTGTTGAGCTATCTCCCCATAGAAATAGGCAAAGAAAAGCATTGCAGGAAGCATCATCAAGCGCACAAGTACCGAGCAAAGAAGATTCTTCTGGTCTCTTCCAAAACTCACCAAGTGCCAACCAACTAGATCGTCAACAAGTTACAGTGGCTGCGCAGCCAGTCCCACCAGTTCAACCAGTTCAACCTAATCAAGCGAACGCTCCAATGGCGTGGCATCCAACTGATGCGTCACCTATGACGTTTGCTGTTTACCATGATTTGCCCAAGAATTCGAAACATTTTTGTTCCAAGTTCCATAGTGGTGACCTAAACCACACTGCAGACGAGCATGTTAAGCTGTTTGAAGATCTTCAAAACCGAGACATTCAAGACGAAGATGTTGCCTGCAGGTTGTTTCCTTACACATTTGACGAGGAAGCCTCTTACTGGTATATCCATTTGCCAGCTAACTCCATCCGCACTTGGCAACAAATGAAGACCGCTTTTCTAGAAAAGTTTAGGCCACCCATTGCTCCATCTGATTTGTATAGGCAATTTGTGGAAATCAAAAGGCAGGAACATGAGCCGATTAGCACATTCAATAACAGATTCCACAAGGCTTATACCCGGCTAAGAGATCCTTATTTGTTGGACAATGCAGCAGCATTGCCAATTTATTATGAAGCCTTAGATCGTCTTACTGCCATGTTCGTGAAGTCAACAAATCCGCTTCCAGTAGATTTGAAAGGAGCATATGCTGCAGCAATCACAGCAAGCACTGGTCTCGGAGTAGGTTTGGCCCCAGGTCCACTCCACTACTTAGGAAATGCAGCCTCTCAAAATCAAATTCAGGATATTAATCGAGCATTGGCCCACCAAACACCCATGATGAATCCAGTCCCAAGTAATCAAATGGTTCTCCACCCAGGGATGCCCGTGTCTCAAATGCCACCAACGCAGCCAATATATCTCCAGAATGTGACAACCTCCACGCGAACTCAGGAAGATAAGGATGAAATGAGAGAGTTGATCGAACAAGTCAAGAGGCTGTCAACTGAAGTCACCTATCTAAAAGGTCAGACCAACCAAATGCAAAATTTTCAAAAGAACTATCAGCCACATCAAGGAAATTACCAAGGTCAAGGCCATTCCGGATATCAAAGAGACACCCAGAATTATCAGAAGGACGCTCAAAATTATCAAGGAAATAATCAAGGTTTTAGGAACAACAATCCAGGCTTCCAAAGGAAGACTTGGAACACTGCACCTAATAATGGAAATGTGCCATCACCTTTAGATAATCCGCCTGCCGACAATCGTCCTGCCGATAAGGTATTCTTAGCTGAAGCAGCGTTATCAGGGTGGTGCAGATTGCACAACACAGATCAGCATTCTGAGTTACATTGTCACGAGTTTCAAGTAGCGGCAGACATTTTTAAAAGTGAGAGGAGAAATTCAGAAAATCCTCCGGTAACCAGATATGAATTGGTTCCCGCGCCAAGATATGATCAGGCCCTTGTAATTGAGAGCGCTCAGTACCTACCTCAAGAATACCCACAGTACCAACACAATCAAAGATTTCCACCAGCATCAGCTAATGGACCCGTGGAGACGCCACCCACCGTCTACTCATACACAGTTGCTGAAGGACCTGTAGAAGACACGACCAATTATTACTTCCCGCCATTGAATAACAACGTATTGGTCGAAGGTGTAAAAGAAATTCAAGCATTCCAACAAACAGGCAACAATCCACCAAAGGTTTACTATTGGAAAAATCAGGAGCCTTTGACCTCATCAATTCCTCCACATAACTTCCACACGCCACCACATCCAAATGCAAGCAATAACCCACCTCTTTTGAGAGACATGCCACAATACACGCAGGGAGATACTGCTAGTAGTAATACTAGTAATCCTATTCCTCCTAAGGATGAATTGAGAAGATTGAGTCAATATGTTACGGAAGAAGTAAAGAAAATCAAGGTGAGTGTGTCATTGTTTGAATTAATGAAGGTTCCAGAGATAAGGAATACGTTCCTTGACAGCTTGAAGGACACAACGCAAGATTCAGTCAACAAGAATGCCAATTCCACAAACAATGTGAACGTCGTCCAAAATGAACAATTCCAATCTACTCAAGAAGGACATCGGAGTTCTAAAGGAACTCGAGGTATGTATGAAGTAAAAGAAGGCATGGAGATGCCAGGCCAGAAGATAGCTGGACCTGAACAAATGTGTCCGGAAAAAGGAGCAGAGACTCTACAAATTGAGAAGAATACTAAGATTAAAACCAAGGAGACGGAAGCCAGCGCACAAAAGGGAAGCCCCGTAATATTTTGTCAAGAAAAAGATGAGCCAGCTCCTTTCCTCGTCTCGCTCCGGATTTTCAACAAACTCCTACACAATTGTCTAATTGATTCAGGAGCATCCAGCAACGTAATGCCATTAGCAATTTGTCGCAGATTGGGTTTGACACCCACAAGAACGAACAAGAAAGTAACACAATTAGATAAGACAGAAGTCCCAGTCATAGGAGAATTAAACAACATCCATATGCAATTATCAACCGATCCAAGGATTCAACAGTTCATTGACATTTCTGTAGTTGATATTCCTGATGGATACGGCATGGTTTTAGGAAGAGACTGGACTCGCAGATTGAATGGCTACTTCGCCACTGACTTCTCACATATGTGGTTACCTTGGAAGGGTATTCCCAACCAAATCAGAATTGAAAGTACGCCTAGACTTAGACTGATGATAACTGAGAATGGGGAAAACAATGAAATTCTGTTTTGTGAAACAAATTTGGGCCAGTACATACCACAGGCACCAGAGGTTTTGATGTTACAATGTTCAAATGATCAGGAAGAATCACTAGAAATTGCAGATTCAACGGAAGTACCTACGAAGAGTGAAGAGCTATCACCAGATGAAGGTGAAAGCATGTTCGAGAATTTTAGAAGATTTGTGCTCAAAAGTACAAGACAAGAAAGAGAATTGGGAAGTCATGCTTTTGTGCAGGACTTGTTACTACCCAATTGGTGCCGTATCCATAATGCTTTTCATTCCGAATTCTCTTGCGCCATGTGCAAAATGGCCTTGGATCAAGTGCGCGCAAGAACTTCCCAAATTTCAGAAGATGAATGTTTTGATTTGACAGTACCAGATGAAGAAAGAGATCTCTCGTCAGAGGGAGAAAAGATTCAAGATGTAAACCAGTTCCAAGAAGATCATTATGCTCCAGAAATCCAGAATGAAGAAAGTCCTACTCCTCATCAATTGCCAGAACAAGAACAAGTTTGGACCTTGAGGTTCGATGGCTCAAAATCCAAGAAAGGCAACGGAGCTGGGTATGAGCTTATCAGTCCATCTGGCGAAACCTACCTGGCCGCCATGAGATTACAGTTCCCATGTACTAACAATGTTACAGAATATGAGTCATTAGTGCACGGATTGCTCCACGCAATTCGCAAGAAGGTCAAAGTGCTACATGTTTATGGTGATTTAGAAATTGTAGTAAGGCAAGTAAGAAAGAAGTACGCTTGCCATGACAAGAGACTGAGAGGATACAGAAATCGTGTCTGGGATCTCATCGAAAGCTTTGACGCTTTCAACATCAAATCAGTGTATCGCTCTCAAAACAAAATCGCAAATTCTTTAGCCCAATCAGCAAGTTCCTTAGAGCCACTTGAGATGGATGCAGTGAAGAAATTTACAGTAGAGATCACTTCAACACCATCAGTTCCAGATAATATCACAAATTTCCAAGTGTTTGATGATGACAAGCACATCCTAGATTTTCTGACAAATTCAGATGTTTTTCTCACCCAAGTCATTGATGAAGAAGAAGACCAAGGGGAGACTGAATTTGATACCGAAGGCATAATGAACTTAAAAACCAATAACATTCCCAAAGGAATGATCCAGTTGGAAAGAATCTTTGACCAAGATCAGATCAACGCTATCAAATACCAAAGGAGTGATGGAGCTCAACACGAAGCTGTCAATCTTGGAACGCAAGAGGAAGTGAGAAATGTTCTCATCGGCAAAGTATGCACACATGAAGAAAAGGAACAGATAATCAGGAGTCTGAAGCAATTCAAAGACATTATTGCTTGGAGCTACGAGGGTTTGAAAACATATGACACCTCAATTATTACACACACTATCCCCCTCAAAGCTGGCAGTAAACCATTTAGGCAGCGCCAAAGGCCTGTGAATCCTCTGCTAGAGCCCCTTATTTTCCAAGAAGTGAAGAAGCTACTTTCAGCTGGCATTATCTTTCCAGTACGCCACTCAACGTGGGTCGCCAATTTGGTACCCGTCCGCAAAAAGAATGGAGAGATAAGATTGTGTGTTGACTTTAGAAACCTCAACAGGGCCTCAGAAAAGGACAATTATCCACTGACCTCATTAGATGAAGTCATTCAAATCGTGAATGGGTCCCAAATGATGTCATTCCTTGATGGATATTCTGGCTACA
Organism: Sequoia sempervirens; assembly: GCA_007258455.2. NCBI lineage: Eukaryota > Viridiplantae > Streptophyta > Pinopsida > Cupressales > Cupressaceae > Sequoia > Sequoia sempervirens. Next base: position 36,202 of record VDFB02053030.1, read on the forward strand.
ACCAAGTGCTCGTGGAACCAGAAGACAGGCTTAAGACGGCATTTACAACGAAGTGGGGCACATTTGCCTACAAGAGGATGCCATTTGGTCTGATCAATGCCGGAGCTACCTTCCAAAGGGCTATGGATATTTCTTTTAAAGATCTCATAGGAAAGTGCATCATTGTCTATATGGACGACCTTACGGTGTTTTCAAAGAAAAGAGAGACTCATGTTAAAGATTTGATAAGGATATTCGAAAGATGCAGAAAATATGGGATATCTCTGAACCCGAAGAAATGTGTTCGGGGTAACTGAAGGAAAGCTGCTTGGCCATGTAATAACAGAAAAGGGTATTCTTATAGACCCTGATCGAGTGGAGGCTATTTCTAGAATTGGTTTGCCTTCGAGTCAGAAGGAATTGAAGTCTTTCTTCAGAAAGATTAATTTTGTGAGAAAATTTATAACAGGATTTGCTGAAATAGTCAGGCCCTTGACTGAAATGCTTAGAAAGGATGCAAAGATAGAGTGGACAGAGCCAACAAGAAGAGCTTTCGAAGAGATTAAACAGGCCATAGTTGACGCTCCTGTCCTAGTCAGTCCTGATTATACCAAGCCATTCTACCTTTATTCTTTTGCATCAGAGCATACATGTGCCGCGATGTTAACACAAAGAACAGATGAGAAGGATGAACATCCTATTGCCTTTATGAGTGCACCTTTCAAGGATGCAGAGATAAAATACCTGAACGTTGAAAAGCAAGCATATGCTTTGGTTAAAGCAATAAAGAAATTTCGGCACTATGTATTAAGAAGCAAAGTTTTTGCCATAGTCCCGGATGTGACCGTCAAAACCCTCTTGATGCAGAACGAATTAGGAGAAAGAAGGGGTAAATGGGTTACAATCATCCAGGAATATGATATTGAGATTCAACCAATGAAGATTGTCCGCGGCCAAGCTTTGACACAAACCATTGCTACAGGACCTGAATTAGTGCAACAGGTGTATGAATTACAAGAGGTATCCCCTGATGAATGGTATGACGATATCGTCTACTTCCTTCTTAATCACAAATGCCCAAATCATTTAAAACCAGTGCAAAAGAGGGCCCTACGAATGAAGAGCCAAAGGTACATGTTGCAAGGGGCAGTGTTGTACAGGAGAAATCACGAAGGAGTTTTTCTAAGGTGCCTGGGAAAAGAAGAAGCTAAGCAGACAATAGAGCATTTCCATTCCAGATTCGAAACCGGCCACGGAGGAGCGCTTGCAACAGCACACCAAATTTTGATGGCCGGCTACTATTGGCCAACAGTGTTTAAAGATGCATTTGATCACGTGAAGACTTGCCATACCTGTCAAATCACTGCAGCACGAGAGAGGAACCCGGCTATGCCACTGCAACCTGTGATCGAAGTGCGACCTTTCGCAAAGTGGGGACTCGACTTTATTGGTATGATTAATCCACCTTCCTCAGCACAACACAGGTATATCCTAACCGCAACTGACTACTGCACGCGGTGGTCAGAAGCTCAAGCTTTAAAATTTTGCACTTCTGATGTTGTAATTAATTTTTTAGAAGAAAACATTATCACCAGGTTCGGATGTCCTCATGCTTTAGTGTGTGATAATGGTTCTGCGTTTTCTTCATTGAGATTTTCTAACTGGGCTTTCGAGCATGGTATCACTCTGAAGTTTTCATCAAATTACTATCCCCAGGGCAACGGATTAGCAGAATCCACCAACAAGAACTTACTGAACGTCATCAAGAAACTGCTAGACAAAAATCCAAGGGACTGGCACACGCAATTGAGATTCGCTCTTTGGGCGGATAGAGTAAGAGTAAAGAGTTCCTTGGGTACATCACCTTACCACCTGGTTTATGGACAAGATCCAATATTTCCTATACAGCTGAGGATTCCAACCCTACAATTCATGCAAGAATGTTTAGAAGAAGAAGAGAGGGTTAAAACCAGATTATCGCAGTTACTTCTTTTGGAAGAGAAGAGAGATCAAGCCTTGGAGAAATTTGCTAAACATCAAGACATTGTTAAGAGATGGTTCGATAAATGAGCAAGAGTCAAAGATTTTCGAATTTCCGATTTAGTCCTTTGTTGGGACAAAGCACACGAGAGAAGAGGAGACCACAACAAATTTGACAACCTATGGATGGGTCCCTTTCAAATTTCAGAAATTTTGGGAGACAATGCTTTTAAATTGAAGACACTGATCGGAGAAGAAGTTCCATTGCTCGTTAACAGGAAATTCTTGAAGCATTACTTCCAGACCTAGATTCCCAGTGGGTCTTGCTTTGTACATAACTAGTTTAGATTTCTTTTCCTGTGTGGGTTTGGTTTTTGGTTTTTGCTTTTTTCCTGCTTTCTTAGATTAGTTTGCTTTGCTTGCGTTCGTTTGCTTTCCCGTAGATTAGTTGTTTTGAATAAATCAAGGATCTCCATTTGCAAGAAGGTGAAGTATTCCAAACACACACTGGTCTTATTCCACAAAGTAATGTTAGATTATTTCGTTGATAAATACCCGTTAGGAATTTGGAATCCGAGACTGAATCCTTCTAGTTTAACTTTAGGTTAGGATTTGTACTTGGCTAGAAGGGGAGTCATATATTGTGTCCAGACACTGAGTATTGAAGATCACTATATTTTTACACATTTAATAATTTCTCTGAGTTATTATGGTCTCCGAGGAGAAGTCATGGTTAGGCTAATCAATAGTCTGGCTCCAGCGCCACTATAATACTCAAACCCATGTGAGCTTCACTGCTTACAAGCCAAAATGTGAAAAATGTGAGAAGAAAAGAATATCAAAAAGGAAAGAAATAAAAATGAAAAAAAATCTAAGCATTTGGCTTTGGGTGTGCGGACATCTCTACAGCGCATAGGATCTCCTAAACCCTTACTCTTTTTACTTTTTTTTTTAAAATCAGAAAATCCAAAATGATATTGCATTTATGTTTCCGCTTTTCGAATACTTGCAAAAGTAAATCTCAATTGTGCCCACAGCAAATCACATCCATACCACAGAGCTTACCCACATTCATCTTAAACATTGGAATTACCATATGATCTTACTTGCAATCTTAGCATACAAGGTAATTTTTCAAGAGAGAATAGAGCTCGTGACACTTTGTTCTAAAATGTTTGGTGTGTCATAAACACGCATCAACAATACGCATCACACCAAGATCCATTGCATATCCGCCAGGAGGGTCACGACTTGTCAGGTTATATATGAGTTTGATTTTCTGAATTACAATTGAGAGATTTCTGGCGACAATCATCAAGCAAGGCATCATCACATTCTGGGCGCACGCAGCCAACCAGGCTCCATAAGAGGTCCACGATTTCCCATCCACCTATCCTTGAGTTGGGCGATAACCAGACGCATTCCGTGAAGCCATTTCTCCAGCTCACCACGCGACAGTCTACACGAATCTCTCTATGGAGTCGGATCTGTAGACGGATGAATTATAGCAGCTTCCCAGTATCATCCGCAGTCACTCTTGAAGCTAAGCCAGTCCGTATAATCACTTGAATCATCCGAGTAATGTAACTCTGTTTATTGCATACTTTCATTGTGATAAACAAATCTCTGTATGAGTGTATGACTGGTCTGGAACTGTAAACGTTGCTGTAATAAACAGTTTCAGTTTGTATCCATTTCCAGTGATTTGTGTTTTCGGCTTCCAGTTCAGTAAAACATAAGTGCAGTATATATTGTCTGGTATCACATGTGATCATTTCTCGCAAATACATTTCAGATACTTGTTTACTTGAGTCCTGCTTTAGGTGTTTCATCTCCATTTCTGTGCAAGCATCTTACAGAATCTTCCGGTATGGGAAAGTCTTACACTAAGTATTAAAGAAAGGCCTAACAAATGATAATTAAATAACATGCGAATGTTCCATGGGCGCTTTTAATAAAATGGGGGATATTATTAAAAGCCAAAGGTGGTGAAGAATTCACTCCAAATTGTTATTTAACTAAATTCATAAATCTCATTGTGAATGCAAGATTCAAAACAACTTCAAAGAGATTAAAACGGTATTAAACCCTTTATTCTAAATTAAGCCATAACTCCAATTGAGCTAAGCAGAGTTCAACCAAAACAAAATGCATGACAAATCTTACAAATGCAAAACTCTCTTTGTTGAAGTTGATTGCTTGAGATGAAATGAATGTGGTTGCTCAAGGATTCTTGCGAGATTTCTGCAACATGTACCTGCCAAGCTTTGAAGATCATGTATTCTCTTGATGAAGGGTTGGGTTGAATTTATAGATGTTTTGGTTGAGGATGTGAACGGTTAGAACTTTATCTTTGAATAAATGGTGGAAATTGATTGAGATGAGTTGAAAATATTCATTGACTAAGAATAGTCAAAAGGAGTAATTATGGCGCTCTTTAGTGGGCTCTAAAATGAGTGAAGATAATTTGTCAATTTTATTTATTTATTTTGACTAATTAGTTGTGCATGGGTTAAATATAGAAGGGATTCATGGAGGAGTTATGATGGGATATGAGTGGATAATTAGATTTTATTATTATTCGTGGATAATAAGTGAGGATGAATTTATTTATTTATTTGGAATAAATGAATGAGCATGCCTAATTAACAATAATGTACATTATTTAATTAATTAGTGGTTGTAAATGAAAAAGGGAATTAATATGATAACGGGGAAATGTCGACATGGGTATTAGGGTGTGATGTTTAGGTGCAATGTTAGAAGGTGGTGAGAATTAAGTGTTTACATTCATCTTCTCGGTTCCTATTGTGACATGGTTGGACATTGTACAACCTTCATTGTTGTCTAACACATTTTCAATGCTACACAATCCATCTTTTGTTTCAACTGTAATGTCCCCTTTCGGGATAACCATAATTCTTGCCCTGATTTTCTGAAGATATCCTTTTATGATGGTTTAGTGTTCAGACTATATTCTTTTTCTCCTTTTCCTGATCGATCATAGGATAAAGACATTCATAAATATATTCATTTTTCTATCAGATAACCACAATTACTTAATAAGGCTCAATAATTGCTGGAAGCATCTTTATTGTATACTTGTATTATATATATATATATATATATAATGTAATTACATACAATAATGTCAATGAAGCAAAACATATCAGCAATGTTATAAGATAACTACTAGCATGCATGATTTATTATTCCCAATGTCATCAATAAAAATAGATAACATCTCTAAATGCTTGGATTCAGTTCCAATGAAGCACATGAAGACTAATTCTGGACCTTCTGCCCAATTCGCACTTCTGCTCTGTTCTGCTTGCAATAAGCCTTCTACTGCACAAACAAAATTCTCTCGACAGATCCTTTGATAATACCTCATGCAACTGTGCTGCACTTTTTCGCACACACACCTCACTACTTCGTACGCCACTCCACATCACTCCTAAAATGAATTACCGATCTCATTTATATATCCGCTAACTAGAGTTTTATTACTGTATGTCGACTTGAAATAAAATATAATACTCTTCCACAAGTTGGCTCCAATCACTAGTTAGAACTAATGCGTACCCACACAAGTTGGCTAGACTATAGTAGGGACCCAAACCAAAATTCCCAACATAAGAAATAGTTAAACACATACTCCTCATACATCCGGAACACGCCATACACAACAGGTCGGCCATAATGAGAAAATAAGCAATAAATTATTTTGCCGAATCTCCAAACTTGTACATGGATCAATGTAATATCATAAAACTTATCAAACATATAGTATACATGATTGACAAGCATCCCTGGGGATCCACACAACAAAATAATGATCCGGTGAAGTAACCAGATCAACTTACCAACCGGATACTCTGTTCTTTATGCATTCTGCCGGTAGAGTATTGTCTTCTACTTTCATTGCTGGTAGGAACTGCTTCTAAACTGCGGGCCACATTACTGACTGCAGTTGCCTTCAATGACAACACTAGCAGCCAAAAACAATCTCCTAAAGCCATATGCCAACAATCTCCCCCTTTGGCATTGATGGCAACACTTAGTGAAAAATGACTAAGTGTTGAAACCAAAATTCAAAACTTCACAGCACAACAAAACAACTGCAACACACTACAACAAAACATTACTCCCCCTTGGATGTCAAGGCATTTTTCACTGCATTCTCTCCCCCTTTGACATCAATGACAAAACTTTCACTACTTAACTTATTTACTACACTCTTCCTTACTGCATTCTCTCCCCCTTTGTTGATGCATAAATTGATCAAAATATGAAGAATTGCAATTGCCACACAAATCAGAAAATTATTTTATACTTATCTTTCATTTCAGGGAGAAATATCTTCCAAGAGTCCACTGCAATCCCAGTAGCAATTATCAGACTGTTATTTTCTGATGTTTTGTTGATGACTTGAACAAGGGATTCATGAATGTTAATGGTTTCTTCTAGCTTTTCTCCTTTCTTTAAAACTTCAACCATTTGCTCTAATCTGCATTCAGTCAGGTCCTTCACTTTTCAGAAGGTGTCCATAAGAGTCTTTTTGGCAGAGTGAATCTTTACATGCTCAACTTGCAACTCATGAACTTTCTTCTTCACTTCTTCATCCTTGTCCTGAACCATACTGTAGTCGTGTCCGATTCTGACAAGCTCATTCTCAATTTGTTCCAACTTGTCCTTGTATTTTCCAACTTGGTGAGGCCACCTGAGACAGTAATTGAAGATCTTATTCGCTGAGTCAATGCATTGTCTCAGTATATTCATTTTCTTCTTCAGTTTGGCGAGAGATAGCCTAAACTGCATCTTTAGATGTGAGATTATTTCCTCATCTTTTCTGTCCTGAGACACAAAGTCCATAGCCTCCTTGATACATTCAATAAATTCTTCCGAAAGCACATTCTCTAGACTTTTCAGTTCAATGTTGTTATCAATAAAGTATCTTCCTAGAGTGTCCTCAATGAGGTCCTGTTCATAAGATGGACCATTTATCCATATGTCAGTTATCTTTTGCATTCCATTTTCTTCCTGAACAATCTGCAATATCTTTGCTTTGAGTAGGGCACCTTATTCATCACTTTCTTCTTCAATTACCACAACCGGTTCAACTAGTTTTGGTTCATCTCTTGGAGTATATTCCTCAGAGTCTTCATCGACTACATCCACAACTATCTGCTTTTTACCTTTTCCTTCAACTTTCGTTGACTTAGGCGCCGGAGGAGTGTCACCAGCCAACTCTCTTTCTCTCTTCTGCTCTTTCTCCGACTTATCGGAGGATGATCCAATTTCAATTGCTTTTACCGAGAGAGGAATGCCAAACTTTCCTAACAAGTCTCCAAAGAAGTTCTCATAAACTTGTTCACCATTTTCAAAAGAATTGAAATGCTCAAAGATTTGCTTGCAAACCGACATATTTTGCTTCCATACTACATTGTCATTCTGAGGCAAGCAATTCAGGAAATACATCATAATGCATATAGCCAAGGTACCAAACCTAAAAGAGTAATCTATGTCCTTCGTCAATTGCACATTCTCCATTAGTTGATACTTCAACAATCCACAGAGGTCGAAGTCTTCATTTTCTATTATCATCTTGTGCGCAATATAGATTGCGCCTGCAGAGGTTGCACCTTCCCTATTTCTGAGATCTTGTATGAAATTCCATATGCAATATACTTTATTAATGGGTCTTTGATCGATGTAATTATCAGCGCCCTCTGATCTTTTTTTACACCGGTTAGGGCTTCAACTTCAACATTTCGAATCGATTTCTTTTTTGGAACATCACCAACATTGCACAAACCTGTTAGATTTTTTATTACATCCTTAGAAATTTGATAGGGTTTATCTAGAGTAAGGATATCACCATCCAATTTGTTCAAGATTAATTGGACTACCTCCGCGTTGACGAAATGAGGAAATTCATTCCAGATATCCAAATTCTTGTGTTTCGCTCCTCCAAGCTTCTTCAATTCAACGTGAGACAATGAATTTCTTACATCCCTAACCTTTTGACTACTAAACTCATCTAGAATTACTGTTCCTTTAATTTGTTTCATTTTTCGTACCGAACAGGGTTCTACCGATCACGGAATAAGTATGAAATTGATAATCAACAAAAATACCTAGAAATTCGCCGCTAATTTGACTCACTCCTTCGAAATTTTGTTAAAAAAGGGTTCTCCAACTATTCTCCTTCGGTGCACGGTGACAAATGAGGGTTTCAAATGCCCTTTTATAACTTTGCACACCTAACTTCCTTATCACATTAAATGCTTTGCCCTAGAAGTGCCGGTTACATTGTTTTCAAACAACAAGAGGGAAATCCATCTACGGACCTTCAAGAAGCGATCACCAGTACATTTGAGAATGAATAACACAACTACAAACAACTTCCTGCAATCCGGAACCAACTACACACAGGGGGACAAAAGATTTTCATGAAAAGCTCCCCCTAGGCCAATGGCCTGAAATCAATTGCTGGATGAGCTACCAGAGGGAGCTTCTGGTATAGTCTTATTACCTTCATCAGATCCATTCTTCTTTACCCATGTTTTTTTCATCTAATCTCTTATCTCTTCCATAGATGCTTTTCCTTTACCTTTATCACTTTTTTGTGAATTTCTACCTTGATGTTCCAGGCCTCTTTTATTCATGTTTCTGTTTCTGCAGACTCTTGCAATGTTGCCAAATTTGTTACAATTGTAGCATACCGGATATTTCTGTCTATACCATCCATTCCACTGATTTCCTCCTGATCTGCACTGATTAGCAATATGTCCAAACCTTCCACAGATATAACATTTAACATCCCTTTTTCTGACAGACATGCTTCTACATTCTAATGACTTATGACCAAACTTTTTGCAGTTAAAACATTGACCAAAAAATGATGGATTGCCAGAACTTATCTTACTTCTACACTGAGAAGCCATATGCCCAAATTTATTACAAACAAAGCAATATCCATTAAATTTCTGAGCATTAGGTTGCCTTACCGGATATCTTTTGCCTTTGTTCTTCTTTTCAAGGTCCTTCTGTTCAGATCCGAAGCTCACATCCGCCCCAAGACCTCGCCTATCATTTGCATCCTTTTGTCCTTTAGTTATTTCATCAAGCTTAGCAAAACTGATCCTGAACTTCTCCTTAAACTCATTTGCAGTGGCAAGCTTATCTCTAAGAATAACTACCTGTCTCTCAAGCTCTTGTTCATTGTTTCTGGATTGTTGTAGTTCAATCTCCAGCTGAATGAATCCACTATTTACTCTGTTGTATTCCTCAAATTTCTCTTTCAAAGACTAGGCCAGATTCTCCTCATTCTTCTTTCTTTCTTCAATCTCTTTAGTTAACTTCATTGCCACAAATTCCGCTTTCTCAAGCTTTAGAGATGTCCTTAAGCAAGCTTTTCACATTCTTTCTTATTTTTTAGGTTTGATTCGATGAACATCTTCTCGGCCTCCTTTGTTTTTGTTTCAACCCATCGATAGTTCTTTCCTCTTTTCCTTTGACTCATTTATTTTATCCTTTAGTGATTGAATGAATTTTTCGGCAGCCACAAGGTTTGCTTTTAGTTCCATGACTTCTACTTTAGACTGATCAAGATCATCAAGTGCCACCATAAGCTATTGTTGAAGACCACCAACCCATTGTAATCCAAGATCCACCTCAAGCTGTTAAACTCAGAAGAGGAACCTGCTCTGATACCAATTGTTGGACACTAGGAACACTGAGAGGGGGTGGGGGGTGAATCAGTGTTCCACAATTTGAATCTCAAATCAGATCTTAAACTATCAACAACAATATTTAATCTCTAAAAGCATCCACAACAAATAAATAGAAGGAAACATGCATGTACATTAATAAGACAATGTGAACACCATAATACCAAGATTTTTACGTGGAAACCTTGTTAGGGGAAAAACCATGGTGGAGATTAATCCACAAAGTATACTCTGTTAAAAGTATGATAAAAAGGGGAATGCACTTGCATTCAGGCGCACTGCCTAGAGCTCATTGCTCAAAATACAAAAGAGGACTCACTGTCCAAAAGAAGTTTGGATTAAAGCTATTCAAAATATGAACTGAGAAAACATCTCTAAATGCCTGGATTTAGTTCCAATGAAGCACATGAAGACTGATTCTAGACCTTCTGCCTAATTCGCACTTTTGCTATGTTCTGCTCTGCAAAAACTCTTCTGCTGCACAAACAAAATTCTCTCGATAGATCCTCTGATAATACCTCATGCAGCTATTCTACACTTTCGCGCACACACCTTCTCACTACTTCGTACACCACTCCACATCACTCCTAAAATGAATTACCGATCTCATTTACATATCCGCTAACTAGAGTTTTATTACTGTATGTCGACTTGAAATAAAATATAATACTCTTCCACAAGTCGGCTCCAATCACCAATTAGAACTAATGCGTACCCACACAAGTTGGCTAGACTATAGTGGGGACCCAAACCAAAATTTCCAACATAAGAAATAGTTAAACACATACTCCTCATACATCTGGAACACGCCATACACAACAGGTTGGCCATAATGAGAAAATAAGCAATAAATTATTTTTTCGAATCTCCAAACTCGTACATGGATCAATGTAATATCATAAAACTTATTAAACAGATAGTATACATGATTGACAAGCATCCTTGGGGATCCACACAACAAAATAATGATCCGGTGAAGTAACCAGATCAACTTACCAACCAGATACTCTGTTCTTCATGCATTCTGCCGGTAGAGTATTGTCTTCTACTTTCATTGCCGGTAGGAACTGCTTCTAAACTGCGGACCACACTACTGACTCCAGTTGCCATCAATGACAACACTAGCAGCCAAAAACAATCCCCTAAAGCCATATGCCAACATATAGTCCTTTGTGCGAGCTCTTGGGCTCTGCATGGATCAGACCTACTCAGGCTGTAAAGCTTAATTTTGAAGCTGAGCCTTGTTTGTTTAGAGTCATTGTTTTTCTATGACATTTCTTAGCATGTCCGTGGATATGATGAACAAATTAGCTAATTTAGCTTATCCCAGTTCTCACATTTGTATTTCACAATTCCATTGTATTTTGGATATATTTTTCTTATTATTTAGATAAATCTGTTTGCTAAATAGTTTGTGTATGGTTCTTTGTGCAAACTCTTGGGCTCTGCATGGATCAGACCTTCTCAGGCTGTAAAGCTTAATTTTGAAGCTGCGCCTTGTTTGTTTAGAGTCATTGTTTTTCTTTGACATTTCTTAGCATGTCCGTGGTATCTTGTCTACGATGAAAAAATTAGCTAATTTAGCTTATCCCAGTTCACACATTTGTATTTCACAATTCCACTGCATTTTTCGATATATTTTTCTAATTATTTTGATAAATCTGTTTGCTAAATAGTTTGTGCACAAGCTTATCCCAGTTCTCACATTTGCATTTCACAATTCCACTGCATTTTTCAATATATTTTTCTAATTATTTAGATAAATCTGTTTGCTAAATAGTTTGTGCATAGTCCTTTGTGCGAGCTCTTGGGCTCTGAATGGATAAGACCTACTCAGGCTGTAAAGCTTAATTTTGAAGCCGAGCCTTGTTTGTTTAGAGTCATTGTTTTTCTATGACATTTCTTAGCATTTCTTATTTCTTGTTTGTCTTTTGTCAAAATTTATTTGTAAACAATGTCGAGAATGGTCTATATCCTTGTAAACTATGAGAAAATGTCAAGTGAACTCTTGAAAATTACGTAACCCTTCTCAGTCATCCAGGAAGGCTTAATTATGTAAGAAAACCCCAAAACAATAATTATTGCTGATATGCTACAAGTTTCATAAGATGCTGTTGCAATTCCAACACAGCAACTCTTGCAAGTTGTCTACAAAGCCTTCCTTGTACAAACATAAAACAACTTATAGCCTATGCCTTCAAAATCCTTAAATGAAGGCAATTTCTCAAGGTTTGGATTAAAATCCAATCTATAAATCCATCTAGAAGTAGAACTATATTGAGCCTATTTTTTAGATTAATCAATCTGCTTTGAGGGACATTTCTATAATATAACATAGCTGCTGTAGAAATTCAGGATGACAGGAGTTTAAGTCCTTAAGAAGCAGTTTCTCAATATATGGATTGAATCTAATCTGTAAATCCACCTAGAAGTAGAAACATATTAAGTTCCCCATTCTTTAGATTAATCTTTCTGCTTGGCATTTCTATGATAGAACATAACTTCTGCAGGAATTTGGGATGACATGAGTTTTATTTATTGATGTTTAGCTACTTGAGTTAGAGAAGATTAGTCCATCGAAGTCATTGGGCAGAAAGATGTGCCAATTGCCATTGAAATTCTTGACTGCATGTCATATATTGTTGAAGAGGGGTCACTTGGCAATGTGAGTTAAGGAAAATATTGACATTATTATGTATAATGTTTTACAGGAACAGCTCTTAATTTAGCTGTTAACAGTTTACCTAGAATCCTAAACTGCTGGTAGGATACTACAGCTAAATTAATATCTTATTACCTGCTATTATGTAGGTGCATGCATAAATTGAATATCCCTTATTACCTGATTATATATGTTGCTTTATTTTTGTATCCTCTTGGTTTTCAACCTTATGACAAAGCTTGTGTGTAATTGGGCCTTGTCATCCACTCATCACTTTTTGGAATATCTGGGATTTATGAAAATGGTCAAGGAGACAGGGACCTTGTCCCTATGCCAGAGTTTCTTGTTAACCATGTTAGATACACATTCTAATTCCATTTTCTGATATGCCAAAGTATTGTTTTTGATAAAGGAAAAAACAGATTTTGAAGGGACCCGGAACCTTTTAGCAAAAAAGAGCAAGGCTGCAGAAAAGACAGCATGCAGTCAGCGAAAAAGACCAGCTCCAAAATAAGACCATTCAAGATTTACATTTTACACTTTTCTTGTGGGAGCGAAGAGTCATGTCGAAAGAAGGCCGAGAGGATTTATCTTTTTTGCCCTTAACTGTGATCCAGCCTTCTTCCACTTGCGCCGCCTTACCATGCCACACCAACTCACTGCTTTCATGAAGATGAAATCCAGCAGCCAACTTATTAGGGGTTTCATCTCGATTCCTTTGCACAGATAAAGACTTTTCTGAAGAGCCACCAGATAGGGGAGCCGATGCACTTTCACCTGATATGCCAAAGTATTGTTAGTGAACAGTGCATAGAAGCTTATTGTGAATGGTTTAAAAAACAAGTGACGAGGTTAATATAGCAAAAAAGTTCACTAGCTTTAAGTAGGTGCCTGTGAAGTTACTTCTACAGATCAAACTGCATGAAATACCAATTTTGTTGCTTGGATAAGGACCACTGATTCCAGAGGTCTAACAAATGTGGGTTTAAGGAAATGCTTTATATTGTCCTTCTATGATACGTGATATGGCTCATTTATAGATATCCATACATGAGTGGTATTTATCTTGTTTTACTGTACCAGTGTAATTTCAATGCGGCCTGACAAAATAAATAACGATTTTTTTTCCAGGGTCACAAACCAGAGGGACAGACACAATCTGTCTCAGATAGCACTCCTGGAAGCCAGTCCTCTGAAAGTGTATCAAGGGACAAGACGAAAAACTATGCAATTGTAGCAGGTGTTGTTGCTGTTGCGGCTAGCATCTGGTGGTATACCTCATCAAAGCCTAAAGAAAAAGAACAAGCTTAGATTTTATCGTGTGTCGACAGTCTTCTATAGTTGACTAGAGTCGGCTTTGGCTCCCCACCGGTTTGTGAATAAAACAGGGCCTGGGATATTGAAGTATGCTGAGTAGAACATACTTTTTTCCATCTTGTTAACTCTGATATTGTAAATAACAAATGCGAAGGTACTTAAAAATTGTGATATTTTGACCGTAGCTTAATCATGCATATTGAAATTTGCGTTAATTGAAAATTAAAGAAATGCTATTTAAAGCTCGTGTTTTTATCTTAAACAAAAAGTTCATTAATTACAATTCATAGCCTTGCTATTGAAAATAGTCAGTTAGTCCCTCCAGAGATTTAAAACAGGATGCCAGTTAGGAGATTGAATGCACAATAACACATTTGCGCCGTCTGTCGTTATATTGAAGAGCTACTGTGTCTAATGAATGATACGATTTGAATAAAATTTCAGTTTAAGATGTATGGTAATGGACGGTTCCCTGTTAGAATTTGTAAACGATTGCTTTTCTGCACAACCATGGTTGCTTGAATTTGGTTCTTATGCATCAAATAGCTGTAAATATTTATTAAATGAACAAATACAGTTATTTTGATATCTGTGAAGGCAATATCTTCGATTTTTTTTTTCCGTTTTGGGGTTGCCAAAGCTACACGCGTCTTCGTTTGGTATGACTATCAGAATGACTAAAAATAACGTCGTTTGAATTATTACTAATTATTGTCTATCCTAGTATCATCAACAACACCATGTATGGTTGGTCATGCATATTGATAAATATTATTTAGATTTGGGACGATGAGAATGAATTTTATATAATGAAATACATATAACATTTAGGGGTTTTAATTTTGTTGGGTTTTTTCTAATGTTAGTTCAGGGTGGGACCAATTCTTTCCTTTTTATGGGGATGATGAATAATTCAAATCCTTTTGCAGTTCATTAATTTTAAATGCTTAATCTTTTCAGTTCATTGGTTGTAAGTGCTTACCTTTTTGGTTTAGTGTGAAGGACTGAGGGAATATCATTTCATAAGGTTATTTTGGATTTCATCAGTTTTAAGTGCTTATCTTTTTCAGTTTAGTGTGACGAACTATCAATTCTACTAAATCTGTTCTAAGCACAATCCTTATGTTTTCTCTTTAGAATGTGAAAGCCTCTGCATCAAATAAGACTTGATCGCCTTAACAATACTATAACTTAGTCACCTTTTCTCACTTATAAAGGTGAACCACCTTTAACTTATTTAGTTTCGTATCTTGTTGAATGTAATGCCTTATAGTCGTCTTGCTTTCGAGGCACTGAAGTAGTTAGATGAGTACACTTTGCGAAGGCAAACGATAAGGGTTCAATGTTGGGTGGATTGGCAGCCAACTTCATTTTAGCATGTACTATAAACTGGACAATCGTTAGCACACGGTAGTGGGTGTTTAATAATACACATCCTTGTCTTCTATCTAAAAAGAATAAAATAATAAGTAAAAAGACTTCCTTTATTGGTCGTTTGCCATGTGAGGTAGGTTTGGGAATAAAAACCTCTTACCTTCATTGCGCTCCTCCTAAATGCTACAAAGATCTATTTTTTCAACTTCATCATAAGAGCTTAAAAAATATTCTTTGTATATTTAATTTGAAACATAATTATTCATTATTCAATAGCTTGAACAATAGTCTTGTATTTTTGAAAAGAATAGTGGGAGGCCTTCGAATTGTGAGGGTTTGTTGGTGGAACTCTCATAATAGTCTTGTATTTTTGAAAAGAATAGTGAGGCCTTCAAATTGTGAGGGTTTGTTGGTGGAACTCTCATAATAGTCTTGTATTTTTGAAGAGAATAGTGGGAGACCTTCAAATTGTGAGGGTTTGTTGGTGGAACTCTCATAATAGTCTTATATTTTTGAAAAGAATAGTGGGAGGCCTTCAAATTGTGAGGGTTTGTTGGTGGAACTCTCATACAATTTATATGTAGAGGAATATCAATTTAATTAGTGTTTTTTCAATGGGATTCTATATTCTTCTAGTGTTCTTATGGTTTAAAAGCTCCACCTTTTTTATAGGATATGTACCTTATTCTCTATCCTTTGCTCCTATAGTTTGTATGGTTTGAATGCTAGGACATCTACTTTCATCTTCTCTATCCTTTGTTCTATAGTTTGTATGTTTTTTCTTGTTTCTTTGGTAGGGCTAGTTACGCTGCGTTTCTCTTTGCTTTATATATCAATAGTGGAGTGGGAGCATAGGTCCTACTTGTCCTATTGATGCTATTATGTCCTTGAATATAATTGAACTTTACCCTATTGATTAATCACAACTACTAAGGGTAGGTCCCCATGCAGCTGCTTAGCTTATCTTGGCTAGCAGCCACTGCTCAACTTATTTAGGAGTTATTTGTGGAGCTGATGGCCCCATGAATGCTTAATTTTTTTGCTTATTTTTTGGCAGCCAGCTTAAATAAAAAATTAGAAAAAGAAAAATGAAATCAAATCTTAAAAAAGAGGGAAACAAATTTGTGGAGCCACGTGGATTTTTAACAATATGCAGTTGCTGCTTATTTGCAGCCCCCCCCTTTTTTTCCCACAATTTATTTTCAATTCCTAAACAGTAGCTGCTCCATTAAAATAGGGAAAGATTCCACATTATCTTTTCCCAACAATAAAATTTATGCATGGGAACACTCCGCTTAAATTTAAGTAGAAACATGGGGACATGAGGTATGTAACTCTATTAATTAATTACGACACCTTTAACAATGATTTGAGCAATAACTATTCTATAAATTTGAATTGTATTTATTTTTGTGCTCAATGCTTACATCACTAGTGTTAATATTACCTAATAAATAATTACCTTCATTTTTACCTTATATGTGATATAACAAAGAATCTTCATTCTAGTGTAAATATAAATGCTAGAGATTTTGTTTTAAATATTATAAGGGGTAAAGTTTATATATTAAATAATTATCATAATTGTGCTTCTAGCCATCTATTGAACCTTTTCGGATTAGTATATATATTTTAAATGTGTTAAAATGGTAGCCACATAATGACTATTTATGGATGTTATCTTGAATTGATTTTAGATGCACGCGAAAATCTAAGATAAACATTGTTCATGTTAAATTTTAAAATTAATATTTTTTAGAAATTAAATTATAATATAAGGTATTAAAATATTAAGTAATATATATTTTAGATTAAATAGTGTGAGTTTTATGAGGGCCCATATTTATGATAAATTTTATAAAATAACATCAATTAAGATTGATCAAGAAAGCTTTTACAAAATAAAATTCATTATCCAAAAAAAATATTACCAAGCGTAACCACCATGGGGAATAGATTGAGTGTCATAATAAACATCCAAAACAATCTCTATACTAAATGTACCACCTAACATGCCTCTAACATATCATCACATAATTAAAATGAATGCTCCATATTTAACTTACTATCCATTGTGAATGAGCATTGGTGGGGCTCAATTATTATGGAATGATTAAGTCTCATAAACATCATAACAGTGTTCATTTTGGCAATGACATCCACATGATTTGGATCTCCATTGTTATAATCATCACACTCCTATCATGCCATTTTTTAATGTCTCAAAAGACATTGCGATATTTTGAGGAAAGCATGTTGTGAGGTTTGTATTCATCTTTCACCATGTATTTGATTATTTGCATTTGTCATTCAATTGTCATTGACGAGGTTTGCATTTGTCGCTTGACCATCATTGTTGAACTCACTACACAATACATATGTGACTCAAAAATCATTTACAAGTATGAATTTAACAAGCATCAAAATTAAAATCCAAAACTAGGGTTTCAATTTTAATGAGCTTCAAAAACCATTTAACAACTCTTGTTAGTCTATTATAAGGGCATAATTCTCTTGACCCATTTCCTAGTATTGTTCTAAATAAATGCATAATAACCCATATAGAGTCATGTTGAACAAAACATCATTTGGCACTATTAAGCACATTGCACAATGGAGTTAGGGTTAGGATTTTTTCACCAACATACCACTGCATCATTGAAATGAATGTTACATACAAATTCTACATATCATCTTCGGGTTTAATGTGTTGTTTTTTGGGATTTAATAAAGAAGTTGACTAATTCTGAACAAAACAAGTCAAATTGTTGGTTCTTAATATAGATGAGGGGTAAAAATGAAAAGAAACAAACTAATATGTTAATTTTATGGAATAAAATGATAAATAAAATTACAAGAGAAGATGCAAACCCTCATGTGATTGAGAGCTCCAAAAACGCTTGTAACTAAGATATGAGGAAAGGTTGGGGCTTCTTAGGAGCTTTCCACAAATGGTCAAGCCCCTATTTTGGTATTTTAACCTCCATGAGAAATCATGATAGAATATTGCTAAAGGTGTCTTCTCTTAGCTTATTTGTGTCTAGGAACTAAAAGTAGTGACAAGAAGCTTTGCATATTGCTCTTAGGTTTACAACGAATTAATAAAGTAGTATGTGTATGTGTATAAATAGGAGGATGTGAAAACCCCATGATTCCAAAAACAATACAACCAGTTTTACAACAACAAAAAAGTACAAGAGAAGGTAGGAGCATTTCCACATCATGAGATGAAAACTATAAAAACCCAAGAGCAAGGTCACATCAACAAATGTAGAGTATCCAAGGAATGGATGTAGAGTGCTTAAAAAATATTTAAAGGAGTGGTAGTAAGTGTTGTGTGGGTTCACATGAATATTTTGATGCCAAAAGAAGTGATGTTGCTATATGTGAATGTAAGATTTCTATAAAATGAGGGATTGCTTGACTGATTAATAGATGGATTCAAAAATAGAGTTTGGGGGAGAAAACACGAGAGTCCAAGGTCTCAAGAAGCCATTTCAATTTATTTTAGAATTGTTACCCAAGACCTAGATACAAAACAAGGTAGTGAAATGCTAAAAATGGTTGTTTACTAGTTTGTTGTGAGATGGTAGCACATTGCATATGCATTTGTGCATCATGCTAGTGTCTAGGTAGTGACAACTTTAAAAAGTCTAGCTAATAGGAAAAGGAAAGGTCAATGCAAGACAATAGTTATTTTTCACAAAAGAGATAATGGGAGGACATGATCTTGAAAGTATGGGTGGAAAAGGCTAAGGCAAGGGCTAAATGAGCCTAAAAATATACTAGGGAATGTGGACACCAAAGTAGGTAAAAAATATAATGTGAAATTGCAAGGGTATATACTTTTTCTTTATATTTTGCCCCTACTTTAGCAGATTGATGATGTTAGGTGATATGTTATGGTAAAGTAGAGAAATGAAATAACATCACAAAAGGATACCCAAAATGATATTGTAGATGATGCTAAAAAATTCAAGTAGGAAAATTATGCTCCTAGGTTGAGATCCTACAAAATATACATGATAAACAATAAAAACTTTAATGACAATCAATGTTAGAGTAATATATAAAACTTGCAAGAAAGAGGGATTAAACTAATATAATCTACAAAACAAGAACATTATTGAATCACATAATATAATGCACACTAGACAATAATAAAATAAATCACTAACAAACATATTTTGATATCTCCTTACCACAATAGTGAGATTAAAAATACCATCTAGGGATCTAATTGAGGTAGTCTCTCAAGCAACTAAACCAAATTTTTTTTCTTGTCCAATTACTTTAACCTTTCCCTCTTTTGTAGGTGCAAAAAATCCTAATTTTGTAAGCAAAATGGTGATCAACAAGGCATGGTGAAAATTCTATGAAAGTTTCAGGTCTCTATACTTGAGGATTAGTACCACACTATAACAATCACTGCTACAAAGTATGCACTCCACCATAATCATAGAGTTACCACCAAGGACACTTGTTTCAAATCTAAGGGTCGCATTTTTGTTTTATACACTCTTTTACCATGTTGTACTAGTCACAAGCACATTGTGATAGTCTCCATTGTGACATACTAATTTTTGTCCAGATTAGATCCAACACTTTTATACTAACTAATTTTAGTCCTTCATTTCTTCTTACAACCTATATTACACCAACCAAAGAACCAAGAATATCCTTTTTACCCTTATTAGTTTAATAGTTGTATTAACTTCTTTATATAAAACAAACTATATTATTATTTAATTAGCATAATAATTAATTTACTATATTTCTTATTTTCTTATGCATGAATAAAGTAAATGAACATGTTAATTAAACAATAAACTAGAGTAGTTTAAATTCTCACCTTCACCTATACCATATAAAAATATGAAACACATGTATGATTTCTTCTCATAAGCTATCTATGATTGAAACTCTTCTTCACTCATTATTTCCTCTCTTGAGAAAAATATTTGAGAGTTCATGCTGGACACAATATATCGATGATTAATCCTTATCCCGAATCCTTAAAAAATGTATAAACAACATAATCAATTGATCATGGTTAGTATTGCAACTTTTGTTGAAGTACCTACCACTTTGTAATGCTAGATATTACATTCTCTTCTCCTTTAATGATTTTATTTCTTTAATAAAAAAATGGTCAACATTACATCAATACATGCATAATTTTGAAGATATCAAGCCATCACTAAAGTATTAAAATGCTCACCACACCATAATATGATGATGTACGCCGATGTTGGCATAGTGTGATGGTTTAAATATGGTGTTTTTGTTCTTTCCACCAAGGTTCAAACCCCATTGGAGTGTTATTGTTAAGCGTTTATGCTGGAGATGAGATCCCCCATTGTGACCTCACTAGTTCATAGCTCTAGATCAAAAGCATTTACCCCTCTTTAAAAAATAAAATATGATTGATTATTAAAATCAAGAAAATAATTATTATTTTTATGGGATATGATTGCACCTCTAACTAAAAGGGACAAACCATCTTAAAAATGAGATTTATGTGGTCATTAAAACTCACCTTATCCTTGACCAAATTGATTTTCATGTTACTATCAAGCAATTTTAATATCTTTTATATCCTAGCATTGTAAAACTGCTAAATCCATAATGACCTTTAATGGTCACAAAATTTACATCTACATACGAAAAATAACCATTTTCATATATATGAAAATGGCTATAACTTTATAACTAGTTATGTGCATTGAGATTCTTTACTCTATAATTTCTTCTTAGAGGGACAAGAGACACTTTACATCCAGTTCTTGTTTTTAGTTAGTTGTGTGTTGGTAGAGATGGATATTTTAAAATTGAAATGTTTTGTAAAGTAGGACAATTGAATTGTTGGAATGTGGAGTTGAGAACTTAATTAGCTACCAATTAAAGCCTTGGCAACATGGTTTTTCAGATACATAGTATGCCTAACCACATTGTGTATGATTCCTCCCTTGTGATTTGATAGTTGAAATGACATTTGAAGTGGAGGTTAGAGGCTATTGGTTTGCATAAATAGTGTAATATTATAGTAATTATACGTCATTAAACAACTTCAATTATTGCTAGTTATTTTTGAAGTGATGAAGCAAGATTAGATAATAGCACACTATTATAATAAATGCGAGTCATTAATTCTAGACAACTCACATTATTGCTATAGCAAATATATTAACAAGTGTGTGAATCAATTTTGTAGGACAAGTTCATGCCAACATTGTATCCAAGGAACATGATTACATTAGCAATTATAAGTTGATAAACTTGAAATAAATATTTTAAAATTAAGTGAGAGAATAGAGGGGATTAACTCTAAAACCAATGATAGGTAATGATTGTTGATGATATTATGAATTAATTCACTACCTCAAAAATTAATAGCCATAGTATGCTAATTGTCTCAAAATAAAAATAGGCATAGGAAACCCTAGAGTTCAATTTTGAGTATTGTAGATTTGATTTTGACTACCATTGATTTTTAATTTGAGGTAAATATATGAACAAGCATAACATAGATTGACCCTAATTCATTTAAAACATCAAGGAGAGAAAAATATAGGAAGCATATCTTAAGTTCAATTATAAAAAGATTAAAAAGGTTACATCAACATTGCATCATAATTTGAGGAGCATATAGCATACTTGCTTGTTGTCCTCGATCTTGGTTCATCATCATTGAATTGGTTTGTCTAGAGGTTTTGATAAGGAGAATACGACCCTTGTGATTTAGTATATTCCTTGAAGACGCTTCAAAACAATTCCTATATGTACTACAATTTAGACACTAGAAGATCAAGGCAAACATGTCCCAACAACCAACTTTATCTCATTCCGTTCTTTCTTTTGGTTTGCATGCCACTTGACTTTTTAGATGCAAAGACCAACTTTGCATGTGCAGCTCTGAATTGATGTCAAACATAATTAATCTATAAATTTTAAGACACTCATTCAATCAAAACCCTAATTTTTAATACATTGATAAAAAAAACTCTTTACATCATCAATATCATTTTTTATTATCAAAATCAAACTAATATTACATTTAAATTTATTTAATTTCTACAACCAATTTAATATTTATTTATTTTATAAAATCCATACATATAATTTAAATACTCTGTTTAATTAATTTATCTCTGTGTGAGATTTGTCCCTATCCAATACTTGATGACCAGGATTTTTATTTGTCCCCAAACCATAGATAAGCTTCCGAAGGGTCATGGCTGCTTTGGGAGGCACATCATTTTCCTAACTGCATGACCCACTTTTATTTATGACAGGAGCTTGCCATTGCAGACGTGGAGTCTGAAGATTAGGTAGAAAGATAATGTATTTTTATTAATAGCAGGGCCTAATGTTAAGTTGACAATATGACATTCATAGGATTTAGACATGAGCTCTCTCTGCCATTATTTTTTTTATATTAGATTAAGAATAAGATTACAATCACACTGACAAGCATCTCAAATAGAAACAATAACAAAAGGTTATAAATTCATGTTGGCAATGGCTGAAACAGACTGCAACAGGGAAGAACACAACCAAGGCTGAAACAAAAGGAAACCACAGTCCATGAGAGGATAACAGCCATTACATTCTGTAAGGGGATGTATGTGGCCTATAACAGCTACCGACTGTAACACCAATCAGACAAAAACAACAGTATACAAAAGTTTCTTGTATTAGAATTCTGAGTAGAAATTATTCACTTCTAGGCTTTAAGGAATACAAGCATTCACTGGACTTACAACAACAAAAATAAGTATTTATTTTTATTAAATGTGTTTAATAAGTGAAAATGGAGGAAGATCAAAGGAAAAATTAATAATTTTCCATAAATTTATGTAAAAGACGTTGAATCGGTTTATTTTATTTGTATCACAAATTTATTTAAAATGGTATTTTGAGAATGATTTCTATCAGTATCTTTTATATATATTTATCTAAGATAGGAATGTTAGTGGGTATTGTGTTTTTCTTTAACATATAATATGAAATATTTGTGAATCATCCAAATGTGTAATATATAAGATAAAATGAAAAATTAAGAATCATTTAATATTCGGCTATATGTTGATGTGGAATTATGTAACAATGCTCAGTCCTTTTTTAATGCAATTCATTTTTTGTGCAAACATGCTATGGATGACCCTCATTCCAGTCTGTCTTTTCCTTTGCCTTCGGAGTTGACCAGTTCCTCTGAAAGTTGCACTAATTAGTGCTTTGTTACATGTAAATTTTGTTTTTGTCTCCTAGAAAGATCATCGATTCTGCTCTATTAGAGCCATGTAACTGCTTTTTATCTTTTAATATATTACAGTGGCTTTGCCACTTTTATCTAAAAACAATTATTCATCAAAATATTGTATACGTATTACATAAAATGTGAGAGTAGCATATCTTAGATAAATCTATGTAAAAGATGTCAAGATATATCATTGGAGACACTTATTCCATTTATCACAAATCTAGTTAAAAAAAGGTGTCTCAAAAATGATATCTCTTGAGGTTCTTTTACATATATTTATCTTTGATAGGTATTCTAGTAGCATCCGTGGGTATTGCATTTTTCTTTAACATATAATATGAAGCATATGTAAATTATGAAATATACATAAGTTAAAATGAAAAATAAAGAATAATTTATTGTTCATCAAAATATACCATACATATCACATAAAAAGTGAAATAATGTATCATTTCATATTTTATAGAAAAAAATTTGTAATTAATACATGCCATTATTTATCTTCTAAGAACTTTAGTCTCTCTTCCTCAACTTCCAACTTTGCTTCCAATTTTTTCTATATTAAACAAACATTTTTCTCTGTTAACAATCAAAGTATATTTTATTTATCCAAATACATAATTTACATGACATTAATTGAGTATATAATGGATCCATGTGCATGATGTTAATCAATATCAACTAAAGGATTGTAGCTTAATGACGATATTTTAGGGTGAGACAATATTGTGATGGAATTTGCTAGATCAACTTTTTTAGTTAGGCTCCTCTAGATTATTGTCTACTTATTTGCATGATTAGTGGAGGAATGACAATAAATCCAAGTGGTGATCAAGGAATAAGAAAGAAAATTATTATTGTACGTGTTGTTGAAGTCCAAGAAGATGATATTATGGTGGTGAATGCAACTATAGTTTATATAAATTTTATAGTTCATACATATCCAAGGAAATTACAAATCCTTAATGAGAATGGGGATGTTAGAATTGTGAGGGCTTGTGAAGGAAATAGACACAAAATCTTTAACAAATACTAGGGTTACCATGGAGGACCTCATGATACACCCAAATTAGCCTTTGGGATGTCACAATAAATTTGATGTACAAACTTATTGTGGGAAGAAATCAAAGTAGTCTTTTATGAATCGTCTCTATTTGATTGAAACATTATCATTGAGATCCACTGAGGGAACTTGTCCATAATTTGTTAGATGGAAGATAAGTTCCTCTTTGTTGCA